>WAAG01086423.1:22222-50277 GCA_013390105.1 Tichodroma muraria | reverse complement strand
GCCCACCATGAGACCTGGCCAAAGCCCACTGAAGACCAGGGAACAGAAGGTGACTTCTGTCTTGAGTGGCCTTTGAACTCAGGCTCATGGTGCAGATATTGGATCCCCCTGTTCCTCTGGGCACCAGTGTACGTGTATGTGGAGAGCGTATCACACAAAAAGTGCATATGTGCTGTATTTTCAGTCTGTTACGTTCTTTGGGCGCTTGCCTTGCTTTTAAGTGCATTGATTCCACCCCACGCTTACCTAATGCCATAACCAATTTGTCTCTGCCTGCCCCACCTGCCTTTATTCTGTGTTAATTGGAAAGCCGGTTATACTGAGCGCATTGAATGTTTTATGTTTTGTTTTCTTGTAAGGTACAGTGGTCCCATCTGGCATCTCTCAAGAACAATGTTTCCCCTGTCTCGCGATCCCATTCCTTCAGTGACCCTTCTCCCAAATTTGCTCATCACCATCTTCGTTCCCAGGACCCATATCCACCTTCACGCAGTGAAGTGCTTAATCAGAGTTCTGACTCTAAGTCGGAGGTACCCGACCCCACCCAAAAGGCTTGGGCTAGATCAGACAGTGACGAGGTGCCTCCAAGGGTAAGGAGTAGAAAGACAGATGTGTGCTATTTTATTATTAATTACAGTTTTCTTAAGGATGTGATACCCTGGGCACTGGGAAGACCGTGCCCTTGTGCCAGCACTGGTAACAGTATTTTGGAAGACAGATCATAATGTAGGTGTTCAGTCAATGGGTTAATGATAATCAACCTGAAGTACAATATTGAGGCTTCATATAAAATTGGTAATTATTTATAGAATGCAGCTATTTCAGAGAAACAATTTATTATGCAAAGTTAACAAATCATTACCATATTCAGGAAAGAATTCAAAATATCCCTGAGGTTATTGCTCAGAGTTAATATTCCTCTTCAACTGTTCGCAGCCCAAACTATGAATCATACACTTACTTAAAATTGAGATGGATCTGAACAAAAAGGAAACATTCAATATATTTCTTCCTCCTCTCCCCCTTCCATCCCCCCTCCCATCCACTGGGATTTGCTTCTTCTGAGTATATTCTTGCTCCCCCCCACCAGTCTTTGCCTTCTGCTGATCCATTCCTGGGCATTTGTTTGGTTCCCTTGAGCTTATTCTCCTAACTCTCATGCTGTTTCAGCAAATTGCTTTGTGCCTCCCCTGCTTCAGTCAAAATGCCATATTCTTTTCAAATGTCTCCGTAGTTGGGAGGGTAGCGGGGTGTGTACACGTTCGTGTGGTAACTGTTAAACACTATTTAATGTTAAGACTAAACGTTGAGTTCTATTCAAATTCTGAACAGCATCACAACTAAGGCTTTTTGGCTTTGTGGGTGTTTGTTTATTGCTTTTGGCCATTGATGCTAGCTTGTACTTACAACAAGTTGTTAAGATCTTAAGAATATATTCTGTGTCAGGAGAAGTTTTATCTTCCTGTCCTCTCCGCCCTCTTCATGAGTTTAACACAACCTTTTATCTCCCAAGGTACCTGTGAGAACAACGTCCCGATCACCAGTCCTGTCCCGCCGTGATTCCCCACTGCAGGGCAGTGGGCAGCAAAATAACCAAGCAGGTCAAAGAAATTCCACAAGGTTTGTAAACCTGTGTGTCCATGCTCTTCTTGAGTTGAAAGGAAAGGGTTTATGGGAAGCCAGGCATTTCCAGACAGCTTTTAGCAATGCCTGTAGGATGTGAAAGGAAGATGATGTTGGCTCCCCTTTCAGTAATGATTAATTTCTCTTGATGTAGCACGTGTCAACAAATGGTGGCAAAATTTTTTCTTTCTTCTTCTCATCTGAGTTGCCTGGCCTGTAATTTTTGCAATAATTTCAAATATCCTTCAAATTTTTGAAAAAATGTTGCTGTTTATGAATGTCTTGCCTTTTGGTGCAACAGGTCAGCTTGGGTATGCTGTGGAGGTTACTGGCAGCAGAAGGGCTTGTAACATCTAAAGTGAATAGACCTCTGAAACTTTCTAGCCTCTTAGCCGGAACCAGATTTTAAGAGGGGGAAAAAGCCTCCGTGGGTTGTGACACAGAGTGCCCAAGGTCAGGAAGGGGGAGGAGAGAGCTGACTCCTGAGCTCAACCGAGCAGCATGGGCAGGCCATCGTGGAATTAGCTCACTGGATGGGGTGAGGGTATTCTGGAATTCTTTTTGGCTTGTGTTTAGTGCCTAGGACGCTTCTGACCCAGTTTTAAACCTGCTGCATGCAGGCTGAGAGAATTGTCCAGTTCGGGTTAGATACATAAGAATGGCAGGTAGATAATTCCAGATAAAAGGAATAGCTTATACCCACCTAAGCTTCTTTTTAACCATCATAAATAAGGTAATAGTTATTTCAAAGGGAGCCATTGCCTGGGTTGTGGAGCATTACTGATGCCCTGATCTCAGCGTTAAAGTGTTATTTCAGTTGAGTTATTAGCAAAACACTGAGAGAGAGAGTGATATTTCAGTTTGGAGCTGGGAATCTGGCCTGAAGTGTGTGTGACAAAGAGTTTCTTTCCTCCCTTGAAACAGCAATATAGAGCCTCGTCTGCTGTGGGAGAGGGTGGAGAAGCTTGTACCAAGGCCTGGCAGTGGCAGTTCTTCTGGCTCAAGCAACTCTGGCTCACAACCTGGCTCCCACCCTGGCTCTCAGAGTGGGTCTGGAGAGCGGTTCAGGATGAGATGTAAGTCCTTCTCCTACCCTTTGTAACATTGTGCTTCTAATTTTATTAAGATGGAAGCACTCAGTAACTAAAGATGATAGCTGTCACAGGGAGCTACCTTTGAGCATGCAGTGTCAGAGATGGGTTGGCTCCCTGTACCTTCTTGGCCGTATGTCCTTGCTGTGGAAAGGCAGTAGGCACAGAAATCGTTGTCAAACCGTTTGTTTCATTGTTCTTTAATTCACATCCAGGCACTGCTGCATTTTCCTGTGCGCAGACAGCCTGGTCTCCATGCCCTCACAGCTCCCTCCCTTCCTCATGTGTGCAAGGGCACATTTCGATACTTGTTCCCTGACACCTTGGTGGTTGTTGACAGGATGCAGACTGCAATGGATAGGTCTCAGCTGGGCTGCCCTGTTTGATGATGGAGGTTTTCCAGCTTGTGGCCACACTTGAGTCTTCTATTTACAATTGTTGTGACCATTTACTTTTGCTTCAGACGTAGGTCAGTTGCACCTGTACAAATCACAGCTTAAGGTGTTTTCTGTATAGTCCTTCAGGGACAATGTAGTAGTGAACCAGTGAAACTTAGGTCTTGTGGTGAGACACCCCTGATAGTTATCCTATGTCTCTTCCCCACTCCAGAGCAAAGTAAGAAAACATATTTTAGCTCCCTGCTTAACCTGCTTTGTTCTGTGTTCCTTTTGGGGTCTTGGCACATGCAGCATCATCCAAATCAGAGGGTTCGCCATCACAGCGCCATGAAAGTGCACCTAAGAAGCCTGAAGAGAAAAAAGAAGTCTTCAGACCTATCAAGCCTGCTGTGAGTTGCACCCACCTCTCCTTTTCTTCCTTTTCTTTCACGTAGATTCCCAAAAAGTACACTGAGAGCTTCATTCAGTGCCATCAGGGGTAAACATCAGCTGGAGTTGAGTTTGTGACTGTGGGTCTAGCAGCATGTTCTGGGCTGTGCAATTGCCTGTGCACAGCAGTACTGCGAACATTAGATTTTGCACTGCTTCTAGGATTGATTTCCACTCTCTGGTCTTCTTCCTTCCTAATCCATGCCTTTCTCTCTTTCAATCTGGTGCTTCCTTCCTGGGGCTGGACCAATGATCTTGCATTTGACCTGAATGTGCCAATGCTGGGCTGAATGGTGCAGGGAGAAGTGGTAAGACTTTAATTTTTTCCAATCTTTCTGTGAAAGATTTCTGACATTTTCTACATCTGGCTGCTATTACAATTGATTACAGCTCTGTGTCCAATTGTATCTTGGGGAACTCAATGGGTTTTCACAGTATTTTTATCTTTCCTTAAAACTTTCTTCAGTAGCCATATCTCTTACGATACTGCAGTTAGTCACAAATCAGGATAGTTGAGTTTTGGAGTATGCACATTTTTCTGTGATATGGCAAAACCTCCTTAGGTTGACTCTTCTGGTGCTTGAATTTATGAGAAAGTGAGTTTTGGTAACTGTTAGGAATGAGTAAGTCAAAGGAAACAGTACTGCCGGGGCAGTTGAAACACAGAAGTGAACAAGTGAACAAACTTGGGTTCAAAATCCTGTGGGTTTGTCTTGCAAAACTCTTCTTCTCTCTTACTTGCAACATCAGTTTTTAAAATTATTTTTTCCCTCTCCCATCAGGATTTAACTGCATTGGCAAAGGAGTTGCGAGCAGTAGAGGATGTGCGACCTCCACATAAAGTAACGGATTACTCATCCTCAAGTGAGGAGTCAGGGACAACAGACGAGGAAGATGATGATATGGAACAAGAAGGAGCAGATGAATCTACTTCTGGACCAGATGATGTCCGAGCAGTGTTAGTCCCTCTAACGGTGTTTTGCATCTGTTTTGCCTTATAGGGGATTGAAGGAAAAGGATGTTAGCATTTTGGCTTGTATGTTAGTTCTTTCAGCTTACTACAATCTATGACCAAGACGTAGCAGCCTCATATGTTCATACATTCAAACACTGAGGATAATCTTCTCAATGTCCTTTCCCTCTTCTCCCTTGATTTGTTACAAGCCAAGAAACTGTTTAACAATATCTTGACTTTTTTTTTTTAGAGAGAGGCTTTTCTAGGCAGCTTATGTAAATATTCCACTTTGCCACAATACAAATTAATTCTGAGTATGCCATGATGCAGGGCAGTGACAGCCAGGGCACTAGTGCTGTTATCTCACTCCAGTTATTTCTTGTCTGACAAATAGGTCAACGTTGAACTTGAGCAATGGTGAAACAGAGTCAGTAAAAACCATGATTGTCCATGATGATGTGGAGAGTGAACCTGCCTTGACTCCTTCTAAGGAGGGCACCTTAATTGTTCGACAGGTATTGCTTTTCCTTCCCTGTGCAGTGCTGCACCCTTTCTGTGCTCATTAACCCACTCGCTCATTCACCCATGCTGTTTCTACATTATATTTGTTGTTCGTATTACCAAGACGCAGCTGTAGTGAATTTCAGATGAGCAAGATGTTTGATGCATGCAAAGAGGAGAGTAGCCCTTCATCCCTTGCTTCTGTTTTGCATGCTTTCCAGTGACACTCATGGCAGCACCATGCAGTATATCTCAAAGTCTGTGGGAGAGAAGGGTAGAAAAGCTGCAGGTGTGTGGAGCAAGTACCTGGAGCAAAAACTTAGCTTAGTTTTACCACAGAACCAAATATGTGTCTCAGGAATGAGGCTGGGAGGGAGCTGGGTGGGAGCACTCTTGTTTTTTTTAAATTGTTTTGAACCTGTAGTTTAGGGCATACAGACCACACAGATAACATACACACACATGTACATGCAAATTCACGCAACAATTGGTGTGGGGGAGAAGCAAAATAGGTGGTGAGGCAGAGAATGTGGACAGAGCCAGAGTGATGTGTTGTTGCCTTTGATTCTGAAAATATTGCATTCTTGTGCCTCTGAAAGATAATGGTTCCCTGTTTTTAAATGAGCTTGTGTGTTAATGAGCGTGCTAGCTTATAGGAGTTCCCTCAGTAATCGCATTTCTGACTTTCACAACTGAATGCCAATTTCTTAATTGAGTCCTCTTGTTTGAAAATTAATATTTCATGGTTATTGTTTTAAATAGATAGCTGAAAGGATTCTCCAGGAAGTCCAAACTGCTATTTGTATAGGGTCTAAGTTAGTTTTAAACAAAACAATAGGAAAAAAAACCTCACCCCACCCCCAAAATGTGCTTGTCCCTGTTGCGGTGTTAGCAGCGCAGTTGCTCTTCTGTTAATTGGTAGAACTAGCTGTGCAAGTCAACCACACGAACCAAGCTTTTGCCTGCTGGTGGGAATTTCATAAATTCTAGTAGCTCTGCCCACTTTCCCTTTCCATGCAGGCATCAAAGCACAGATTATGAGCTTATTTTAAATAAATAAATAAATAAATAAAATGTGAAAAGGTAGGAAGCGAGGGAGAGAAGGAGAGAGGTTGTTAGGGATGTAGACCTTTAAGCAGCACTTGAGCAAGACAAGTGTGCCTGTTTTTTCTACAGAGTACAGTTGACAAAAAGCGTGCCAGCCATCATGAGAGCAATGGCTTTGCCGGTCGCATTCACCTCTTGCCAGATCTCTTACAGCAAAGCCATTCCTCCTCCACTTCCTCCACCTCCTCCTCCCCATCCTCCAGCCAGCCGACACCCACCATGTCCCCACAGACACCCCAGGACAAGCTAACTACTAATGAGGTATGTCTTACACCACAGCTGGCTGCTTTCATAGGGTTATAGCAGCATTGCCTAGTAGCTAGTTTGCAAAGGAACTCCAGCCAATCTCCCCTGCTTTTTTTTTCTGTCACCTTTGTTCCCACCTCCCAAATAACACATTTCAGTTCTGTGTAAGAAGCCCTTAACTCTAGAGCAGTCCCATGCCAAACTTGCCAGTTTACTATTTTTGCTTCCTTTTAGTGAGTCATTAATTGCATGGCGTTCGTTTTAAACTAAACTTGACTGCTGCATTTTCAAGCCAATACTTTTTAAATTCTGTTTTATTTCGGGAGCAGGCTAATTGCAAGCAATGTACCTCTTCAGAATTAGCAGTAAATTTTGGCTTTGTCAGTAAAGGCTGGACTAGTGTCTCCACACATATGAGGAGCTGCTTGTGGAAACTCACCCTTTGGGAGAGGAAGTGGCCATGGAGGGATTTTGCTCACTAAAGCTTGCCATGTGGGCTGGGTGAACAAATCAGGTGTTGCCTCTGGGAGGGTTGTAAAAGCCTGAGGAACTGTTATTTTGGAATAATGAATGGGGGAAAATATTTCGAGTTTTTTCCAAGTATGTGTGTACTCTGAGAAGCAGCTGTGTAAAGATGACTGTTCTCCACCAGCACTGATTGTGTCCAGGTGGAGGAGGCTTTACCATGGGGGAAGCTCCCTCTTGCTGTCCTGGGCTGATCCCAGGATGGTGCCGTCCTTTACCGAGTGCGGGTGGGAAAGCCTGGTCCTTCACGTGTGCGTAACCCCTGGCAGCAGAGGAGATGCACACGTGCGAATGAGCAGAGGCCATTCGCCCCTTACCAGCCCCAGCAGTGAGCGAGGAGCCCTGTCTGGTGTCCCCACTCCTGCCTGGGTGGCCAGCCTGGCTTACAAGGAGAGCCTCTCAAGCAGGGGGTGGTACAGAGCAAGCGAAACTTGGTGAAAAGAAGCTGCTGCTTCTCAGAGTAGAGTCCTGCCATGTAGGTATGCAAGTGTTGTGATGAGGAGAGGTTGCAGTGAGCTGGGTAGGTTTATGGCAATGCACATATTTACCACATAATCAAAAATGCTTCTTAACCACATAGCAGGAGGGTGGGTGGGAGGGAGAGTTTCCTCCTGGAAGTTCATTTAGCATTATGCATAATTTTCAGCTGTGCTTCATTGGTCTTTGATCTTTCTAAAAGCTCACTCTTGTAGGTCATAGAGATCAGTTGTTTGATCCAGAGATACGCTTGCTCCTTACTTTGATCTAAGCAATACGTAAGCAGGGTTCAGTTAACTCAGCTTGGAAAGTGGGGGCTGTGGCAGTGCCTGGTGACGAAGGAGCCTTTTGGTATTGGGCTGTGCAGGGAAGGGATGCACTCCAAAGACCCATTGCTATTTTTTTCTGTAGAGGCTTAGGAAGATCAGAGGTTGAAGATTAGTTGATGCTAAAGATGTGTCTTGTAACTACGTTTGCATAAAACTGAGTGAAAACCCAGTACTGCTTGGTATAACTTATCACATGCACACCTTTTTTATATATATATATACACACACTTTTTTTTCCCCACTTGTCCCATTCTGCTTCAGTATGATATGTTGTCACTGTAATACTAAACTGGCAAGGGTTTTTAAGTTGTTCCATCTCCACTTTTAACAGTTCATTGTTTCACTTGTCTTCTTTCTTTCTTTATGTTTTTTCATGTTTAGACCTCATAACTCAACAAGCACCAATGATTTTATCCACTACATATTCATAGTGTCACGTCACTGTTTGCAACACCTTCCACACTAATGAGCCCCTTTGTTCGATACAGGTTTAATATGTTGCTTTGTCAAATAAAGGTGGAAGAATCTGCTGCAGCTTTCTGGCAAGAGGCTCAGGTTACACAAAATAGGGAGAACGAACAGTAGCAAACACTGAAACATAGTCCATCATAGAAGTGAATGCTTGATCCCAGATGGTTCTGATTTTGTTGCACAAGCCAAGAGATCAAACGTCATAATTAATTAACTACCTCAATTCAGGAGATGCTTCATAAATTCAAAAATTGTAGGGAGTGGACAGCTTGCAGATAAAATACAATACATACATTTAAGCAGATTTTTAAAAGGAGAGACATTCCCTCGCCTTGTGCCTGACTGTAGTGGTCTGTACTAAAAAGCTTCGCTAGCAGCTGAGGTTCAGGGATGACATTCAGCTAATTACATTTTGCTGTAACATGTGCAGTGTGCATATGTATCTAGTTCAGGTGTGGTGCCTGCAGTGCATTGTGTATCTATAAAGAAAGTATAAAAGCTTGGGGAGGCTCTGTAGCATAATTCCGTAGTGACTTTAAAATGTTGGTGTTTGTTATCCATGCTTTTTATTGTCATTAATATTAATAAAGTTGAAATTTACATTGCAGACTCAGTCCGCTAGTAACACACTCCAGAAACACAAATCTTCCTCCTCCTTTACACCTTTTATAGACCCCAGATTACTACAGATTTCTCCATCTAGTGGGACAACTGTGACTTCTGTGGGTAAGTAAAGTAGCTGAAGATGACAATTGAAAAAGGGTTCAGTGACTTCAGTGGCTCTTTAAAGTACTTAAGAATGTTACCATCATGCTTTTTATTTGTTTTGCAATGGATTGCATAATTTTTTTTCTTTTTCCATTTACATTTCTTACAAAAATAAGGACTTTCTTGGTATTCTCAGTTACTGATCTGGGTTGTATGATGTAAAAAATGTATGTCCAGAATCTAGCACTTGAAGGTATTACATGCACTTTACTTTTTTTTCTTTCAGTAGGATTTTCTAGTGAAGCAATGAGATCAGAGGCAATAAGGCAAGACCCTACACGGAAAGGATCAGTTGTCAATGTGAATCCCACAAATACAAGGCCACAGAGTGACACACCAGAGATTCGCAAATACAAGAAGAGATTCAATTCCGAGATACTGTGTGCGGCCTTATGGGGTAATGCAAACGTGTTCTTCCCTTGCCATTCTTGAAATGCAGACATGCCAGTAGGAGCTTTCAGCCTTTGATAATGTATCTCCAAACTGTGCCTGTTTCTCTGCGTTTATTTAGTGTTTGTTCACATCTTCTTTGTTGCAAGATGTGATTATTATTGTGTTTTTTACAGTATGTTGCTTCTGCTTTGGTATAATTTCCCACTGGTACATATATCCTTCTGATGGCACAATTTAGACTGAGAATCACAGAATCATTAAGGTTGGTGAAGACCTCTGGGATCATCAAGTCCAGCCTTTGACTTAGCACCACCAGATCAGCTAGACCATGACACTGTGTGCCACATCCAGTCATTTCTTGAACTCTTGCAGGGAGGATGATTCTTATCACCTCTGTGGGCAGCCTGTTCCAGTGCTTAATCATGCTTTCAGTGAAAAGGTTCTTCCTGGTTTCCAACCTGAACTTGCCCTGGCATAGCTTGAGGCTGTATCCTCTTTTCCTGTCTCACGTTGTCTGGGAGAGGCTTCATGCAGTTGATCAGGATCTTCTTTTCAGCTCTTTCTAAATCCTTCTAGTACATCTCTTGCAGCTTTTTAGGAGCTTGTAGTAGTCCTTGCAGTGTACACCTGGTGCACACAGCATATTCTTTTGAAAAATAATCATCTTCTTGAGGCTCTTGCTGATGCATTGTTGCAGGGCTTGATTAAGGTGTGTTGCATAAGATGACTTGTTGCCTCAGTCACCAGTTTATGTAGAAAGTAAGATGGAAAAGAAAAGGATAGAAGGAACATTCTCCATTCTGAGACTTAGTTTTGTTAAGAGTGATTACTGCAGAGAGAAGCTGCGTATGAGATGTCAGCTGACTAAGGGTGTCTGCTCTTCTCGTCACTAGGGATAGTTTGTGTTGGTGTCAGACAGTGAGGATTCCACACTCCATCAGGCACTTCACACAGGCTTAGAGCAGTGCCTGTTGCCTGCTACAGTGTAGAATCTTGGCTGCAACACCTAGTGAAAGCTTTTCTCTGTTGTTTGTTTCCCGGCCAGAATCTGTTGGGACATGTGAATTTTTTCATTATCTGAATGTTAATAGTTGATGCTTGTGTATGTTCCATACATACTTATCTAGTATCTCTAAACTGGGCAGATTGTAATGCACATACAGGTCATTTAAAAAACTTAGGAAGAAGAGAATTGGCCATTGTCCTAAGGCACATGATTATTGTAAAGGTAACACAGTCCCCTCTCTTTTTTACATTTTTATAACTCTTTCTAAGGCTTTAGTTCTCTTCTGGAGTTATTTCCAGCATTTCCTGTTTCTCAGAACAGCACTTTTATCCCAGTCTTCTTGCCTGCAAAGCTGTGTCAATGAAATAGCTCTCCCAACACCTTGTCTTCCTCTCTGCTGTTTCTTTTATTTCCAGAATTTACTGTTAAGATTTTTTACCCCAACGCTATTTCTGCTTGAATTTCTGTGTAAAATTCTCTGATAAAGTTAAGACTTGTGCAAATGTAAACTTCCAGGCTGTGAGAGGCCAAAGGCAGAGAGAAATCATATGGTGTCAGTAAGGATGACTCATAATTTCTCTGATCTGCCTTGTTTTGCCAGTAGCAATTCGTGTTAATGATTTTATATTTCTTTGATATATATATCTGACTGTTTGGGTGGTTTAAAGAATAGGTGTAAAATCCTAGAGGTGTTTTACAGCTGTAACACGGCCCTTGATTGAACATTTAGGGCCAAACCAATGGTGATACAAGTTGGTACACATGCTTACTTCTTGATAAGGTTTAACTTCCTTTACCCTTAAGAAAATTAAACCATTTTGTGGTGATGCTTTCTATTCAAAAAGATGGGGACTTGCTTTGCTTTGCTTTGCCTTTACCAGCAGTAATGCCAGTAGTATCTGGCAAGCTGCTAATTGCATTAGATCTCTGATGCTGTTTCTTCTAGCTCTGAGTGGTGAAAGTCAATGTTAATGACATGGATGCAGTAGCGCAGATTTTTACATCCAGCCTCCACAGACAGCCTGTACTTTTTCAGGAAGCGTTTCCATTTGTTTGAGAAAACCAGAACTGCTTAATTGTAGGGTAGCAGTCGAAGAGCTCTGCTGTCTGTGAGTAAGGAGGGTGTCTGCGCTGTAAAATACAAGCACTGCTTGCCGCCAGTGTAGCACCTCGCTGGTTTCATCTCAAATTGCATGTAGCTAAGGGAAGGGGTTGGGGACGGGTGTGCTTGAGAACTCAAAGCAGGAACAACTGCACCAGAAAGGCAGCGGCAGGAGAGGCGAGGGTGGAGGCAGGAGCAATGGAGTCCTGAGGTACAAAGAGGGGAAGGGACCCTGAGGGAGCAGTTTGCATGTGACTTGCTTTGAATTGTAGCCCACACTGGAAAAAGTACAGAAATGCATGTTGAAGCTTACAGCTTTAGTCCATGGGTACTGGAGCTACAGGAAGGAGACCAGCTGCTGGGCCCTTCCTTGGCTGGTTTGGTGTTGCTTCAGCCTCTTCCAACCCTTGACTTGTGTGTGGCTTGCTCTCCCTGCTTCCTGCTTCCACTTCCCAATCTGAGGATGTCTCCCAGTAAGAGGGACAGTCTGTGTGAAGTGGCCATTGCCCATGGGGGCTATGGGATGGGATCCAGTGGGTGCAAACCATGTGGGAGATGCAGAAGTGAGAGGTGGGCAGCACAGGGATGAAGGCAGTGTCAGCAGCTGAAGGAGAGCCTGAAGGGTGACAAGCCTCCCAGGAGAAGTAGCAGAACAGCAAATCTAAGCAAAGATGCCTTGGGAATGCTGGGATGTTTTCCTACTGAAAAGGGTGGAGAGAGGACAATGGAGAGATGCATGATGATTTCTGAACTCGGTATGGGCTACATCTGTTTTTCTCATCCACCCGGAGGCTTTTAAGAGTGCTCCAGCACCAGCACCTCCCTATCATTGCTTCCTCCTGGCTGCAGCTCTGCTTCCCCCTAACTCCCTCTCCCCTTTCAGAGACACCTTGTGCCCCCTGGGTCAGCCTTAATGTGCCCTCCTTTTTGCCAGCCTCTCCCATTCCTGCTCTCTAGGGAATTGTTTAGGTGAGCAATAATGCCCTTTTTCAATACTGTGAGAAGGCACATCACTGCTGTAGGTGCAGACTGCACTGACACACACACCCACCCCCACACCCACACACCTGGGCCCTGGGCCCACCTCCTCTATCAGAAAAAGTTCATTATGGGATCAGCCCAGGTGGTCCATTGGCACCAGTATAGTTGTATGTGGGGGTTAATTGTTTGACTAGGCATTAGCAATGTAACTATGATCATATAGTAACTTAACAATAAGTAGTATTAGTAACAATAAAATAAGCATGGCAAGTTTTATATTGGGATTGCAACATGAATGTCTAATAAATTGAGTCATACATTTGGTTTGATTTCCATTTCCTGTACTGTACTTGAACTGTCTCTGCAAAATTTGTGAGCTTCTGGACTTAAACACTATTGCAAATAGATAATGATGAAATTTAAGAGTGTTAATATATTAATAGGTACTTAAAAACCATATATATCTGTTATGTTAAAGAAATGTAATTGACTCTAAATTGTAAGGTTTTATGGATTCTTGGAGTGTTCCAATGGACCTTTGGAACTTAGTGTAAAGAAACTGGCCTACTGACTTTTGTTTTCTGTATTTACTCGATCCTTAGGAGAAGCCTATGGAAACAAGATTACTGTAGTTCCTCTAGTTTTAACGTTCAGATAGAAAAGATTGTTGTGAAGCTGGGAACAAACCCGGTGCCTACCCTTTTGTGGGAGGGCTGCAACACAACCTGTTTCTCCCAGTGGGAACTGTTTTTATTGCTGTGTCCTTGTCAAGAGCATCCTGCTACCACCCCCCTAACAACAGCTAATACATCTTTGGAATACATAGGCTTGGATACCACTTTGTGCCTCACTCCTTCTCCAACATTAGCGTGCCTTTTTGTTTGGGAACTGGTGCCCTAGAAAGGTCTCCGTAGTCTACCAGTCTCTTACTCTCTTGAGCCCTGTTTGGTGTCAGTAGTCACAGTGTGCAGGTAATGTAGAGACCCTCTACATCATGAGATCTTTTAGGCCATAGGCAATTGAGACCCAACCAGCAGTGGTTAGACCTGCTCGAAACAAGACAGTTGCTGTATCAATCATCAGTTCCTCAGAATATGTGGAACAAGTGCTTACTAACTTGGATGTCTGGTTTTGTTTTTTTCTAGGAGTGAACCTGTTGGTGGGCACTGAAAGTGGTCTGATGCTGCTAGACAGAAGTGGGCAGGGGAAGGTTTATCCACTCATCAATCGAAGACGATTCCAGCAAATGGATGTACTTGAAGGGCTGAATGTCTTGGTGACAATTTCTGGTAAAGTTGACTGTTGAACGTTGTATTTTTCCTCCATGTGACATGGTATGGCAGAAAGATTTTCTTGGCAGCCTGTGTATTGTGGGGGAAGTCCTGATTGAAGTCAATGGGTTTTCCATCATTTCACCTCTGAGTCTACATTTTATTACTGGAAGTGAATCGTTTTCCACACAACACCCATGCCTGCTTGCTCCTGTCCTTCCTTCTGTGGGGTGACCTTTAAAAATGCTGCGCGAGTTTGTGGGAAGTGTCTGGCTTTGTTTCCTTGTTCAGTATTTGAGAGCTGGAAGTTAATGTTTTGTGAAGTTTGGGAAAATGGCATTCTTTCCCTCTGTCATGATTGCTTTCAACCTTGTCTCTTTCTAACCAAAACAATGCGCTACTTGGATTTAAAGACGTTTTTCTTGCGCATTAAAATCTGTAGAATGGGGAAAGCTCTTGCAAAATAGGGAAGTAAGAGTGATCTGCAGTAGAAGTGTGAGAGAGAGGAGTACAGTGTGTACATGGTGTGGAAATAACCAGATTGAGAAGGCAGATTGGTGCCTGGTCTCTCACTGGTTTCAGCTTGGGAATGGCAAAGCAATGGGAGATGAAGGGTGGTGGTGATGCTTGTGTTTGTTTTGTGTGTGCCGATGAAAAGTGTGTTTTATGAAGCTTGAGATTCCAGACTCTTTGGCTCCAGAAAGTTATGGCATGAGTTGAACCTGCTGTCAGACAATTCGATGTGGTGCATTGTTAGTCTTTCTTCACAGGTGTTGTTCAGCCATTTACCTTTTGATTTGGTTTGTTTGGGAAATCAGCCTTTGCTATGCTCTGTGTATATGTCAGGGAGAGGATGTTACATGAGGTTTCTCACAGGATTCACTGTTGTTGTTCAAAACCACCTAAATTTTTTCGAGGCTCTGGAACATCTCGAAGTCTGCTGGAGGAGCTCTCTAGCTCTCCCGACACTTGTTCAAGAGGACACACATTAGACAATTTAGTGGAATTTAATGCATTAGCGATGCTGTGTTACCACAGATCCAAAGAACCATGCCTATGCTGCTGTCATCAACGCGGGATTTGTTTCTGTCTGGAACAACTGAATTTTATTGGCTTGTTACTTGCTACATTCTCAGATACAGCTATGCTGTGAAGTCTATAAAAAGAAAAAGATGAATCAAGCAGCTGAGCTGTATTTAAAAATACACAACCTGCTGTGTGTCCTTTTGATGTCTAATGCTAAATGTATGTTAAAATGTATGTTAAAATACAAGCTGTTTGAAAGGCAACATTTGATAGAGTTTATTCTATAGCAGACCTTGTAAACAAAAATATTGTAAAATATGTTGGTTTGAAACATACCCTACACAAGTCACAAGTGTCTGTGATTCAGTCTTGTGTCTAATTGTTTTAAGTATATTTATTTTTGCGTCAGTCACAATTGGAGTACCCTGACACATCCGTTTTCTTTGTTTCCTTCAAAACTATTGCTTCCTCTGTGGAGACACGCTATATTAACCCTTAAGAAATCAGCTGATCTTTGGTTGTTTTATGCCTTTGTGTCTGTGCCATCTCCTGTGTTTTATGGGAAGTTTTATGGGAGGTTACTGGAGTATGAGGCAGAAGAGGCATCCTTGCCCAGTGGAAGGCAGAGCTTGGAGGAGCATATTCAGTGAAACTATAATGCTATTATGCCCAAGCTTCCCCTTATATCCTGCTTTTGTCTTCTGTGCTGCACATCTCTGTTTTTTACCCTGATGCTGGACTTCCCTAAGTATCTTTTTATTTGTGATGAGTTACTTCACCTCTCCAGGCATAAAATTGGAATGCTGGAGTGAGGGTATGTTTCTGCAAATGGTGTGTTTTGGCAGATTTAGTAAGGGAACTGTCTCTGAGCTTTGTCCCAGCACTGCTACAGCTTCGCTGGAAGCATTGTTCAGCTCACTGTGGTGCACTCAGCCGTATGTTCCCCTGAGTTTTTTGGGAAGTGATGTGCTGATGGTGGTAGGGTTTGAAAGGTGTCACCGCGTTGTGCGAAGAAGTTGCAGTGTGTTAGAATTTTGAGAGGATTGTCACCTAAACTTGCTTTTAATAGACACACTCTTGAGTCTGAAAACGTGAAATCATTTCTTGGCCCAGTTTATATTTGAAATACAGAACTTTCTGACAGCAAAGCTTTTGATACTGAGAATACTTTCAATACTGAGATACTGATTCTAGCGCCTGCTAGAAACAGTACAAGAAAGCCTTGCAGGTAAAGCAAGAGTAGTTGATTGGTTCTTCAGTTCATGCTGTTGAGAGGCAAAAAACAGTTTTGTCTGCTCAGGTGATGCAGTGCAGAGTCACAAAAGTGCTGGAGGAGAGAGCGGCAACGTGCATACAGAACACGCTCCAGTTGTGGCTCCCTGAGGGTTTTGCCAGCCCAGCTGGCTGAAGGTGGCACCAGGAAGGCAGGAAGAGATGACAGAGTGGAAGAGCTGGTTGGAATCTGCCCGCTTAATAATTAAAAACCACAGTGATGATAAAAACAAAAACTCAGTCTAGGAAAAGGGACTTTGCATTTGAAACTATGTCTGTGGGAGAATCCAAGCTGGGAGTTCTCATAGAATTTGCTGTCTGATTAGTTCATTTGAGGCTGGAACAGTTTTCTTTCTTATTTCATGATCATAGTGATTAGATCCCCACAAAAAATAAAAAAGACCAGAATTTTGAGAGCTGCTTAAACTGACTGGTAGGGCTTTACAAGGGGAAGGATCTAATCTCCCCTACTCCAAATGTGAACATTAAGAGCAGCATAACTTGTTGAAATGCATGCATAGCCATGTTTATCTAATGAACCGTTCCTGCTCTTTTCATGTCAGGCTGCAGAAAGGCAGAGGAATTTCCTGTCTTGTGACTTTTCCTTGTGGTCTAGACACCAAAACACAATGGGAACGCACTTGAGATATTTTTCAGTTGTTTTGAAAAATATTTCTGGTTGGAGAGAAATACCCTGGTGCATATCATGTGAACCAAAAGGAAAAAAAGTAGCCACATGCTGGGAAATTCCCATGTGTGCTGTTTGTTCTGAGTCCTCAAGTTTGATAAACTACTGGGGAAGCTACAACCATGGAAATATCTGAGGCAAAATTTGTCTCCTTGTGGGTAGGGACTCAGCATGGTTTTGAAAGCATTTGGTACATTGTAGAGACCCTGAGCCCTCTGAGCTCTTTCTTGCCCAGAACTGCGGTGTCTTCTGATCTGAACTGTTTCCTATTTTTCAGTATTTTTAAAAGAGCCCTTGTGGCTATTCTTGAAGTGTTTTCATGGAAGGACGTTTTCTTGGTTACATCTGGGACTTTTGGAAATACTGTTTTCTACTCTAGTGCTCCAGATCTTGAGAAAGCTGCCAGGAGTGCCAGGGCTTTACCCCTTCATGAAACATGGCTTAATAAATATTACGTCAGGAAGTAAATCAGGGTACTCATTTACTGACAAATCTCATTAGTCCCATTTGCAATGGAGATAAACAAAATATAGTGCAATGTTACTTCACATTTCATTGCATGGCATCAGAACAGAAGGGCTTTTAAAATTGAGTAGCAGATCCAGTATTTGCAATTACCTCTCCAATTCCATTTTAAGATTAGTGAACAGATTTTTTTCTTTGACACTGCCTCCTCTTTTCCTCCTGTCCTTTCCCATCCAAGTAATCATAAAAAGCTCTTTTAGACTGTGTGTCTTTTTAATGCAATGGCTTGTGGTGCTGGAGTCCATGGAGAAGGCTGTTTGCAAGCTGTGCTTCCCCACATTGCTGCCCCAGCCCCTGCAGATGCTTTTCCTGATAAGCCTAGCTCTGTTAGGGAGCTTGTCCCTTGCTATCAGGGTAGGGGGTCTGTGCCAGCTCCAGCACTCCACTGTGGAGCTGGCTGTGCACAGCAGGATGGTCTCAGTGCTCAGGCCTCATGTCCTGCTGCAGCCAGTATCCCCTGAGCAGCCACCTGTGAACTAATCTGTCAGTAGGTATGGTGTGAAAACTTCAACGACAAGTTTAAGACCTTTAGCTGAACACTAGAGATGGATCTGGCTGCCAGGTGTGCCATCTTGATAGGTAGTGGCTTTTGACATCACAGACCAGCACGGTGTCACTTGGCCAGCCCAGTGGTGACTGCAGTACAGGTCACCTGTCTCCCTCTCACCTCCAGTGGCTCAGAAACATTGGACAGGCACATGGCTCTTTGTTGTGGCTGCTGCAGCGTGAGCATGGAGCTACTCTGCTGGCAAGTAGGGTCCCTGAGAGCATCTCCTGTTTCTTTTCCTTTTGCAGAGACCTCATGGAGCCTTGTTAAATGGCTACTAGTCAAAGCAGGGATGATCTCCCTTCCTCAGCCGCAGCCTGATCTGTGGAACTGTAATGGTTCCAAGCAGCAAAGCAGCTGGAGAAAGGAGAATGCAAGTTTTGAGTATGTGCTTTTAAGGCCATCTTCTCACTAGCTCAGCAAATGCGTTGTAGGCCAGTAGTTGTTAAAGAATCCCTGGTAAAGGTTATATTGAGCCTTGTTTTGCGTTCTAAGAGGCCTTTCTGTATGGAGAGTTAAAAGTCTGAACTGTGTTTCCATGATGTGGCAGATGCATTGTCAATTGAAGATAGGGCAGGTAGTTTGCCTGATCCTAGGCAAGTAGCTTCTTTCACCTGTGGAGAAGGAACACCTCTCAAAGGCTGCTGTGGGCAGCCTGGTACGTATTATACCCTTGCAGCTCAAGGAAAGGGCTGCTGACAAGCCAGTCATCAGCTTTTAGCAAGCAGAGGAAGTTTCAGATCTCATAATCCATCATTCTGCCCTCCTACAATTTTGTGTCAAAAAGAGCCATTCTGACTCAGTTATATATATATAATATATAATATATGTAATATATGTTATATATATATATTTTAATCTCAGTGCATGGCTCTCTGGTGCTTTTGTTGTGGGAGTTCCCTGTTCTAGTGTAAGTTGTCTAGGTCTAAGAACCAGATAGGTGAAGAGTTGTTCCCTTGAGTTCGTCATTTATGTTCGTGTGGTTTTACCATGTAATTCTATCTGTCTGTCATGTCATTGTCATGACCATGTCATCTTTATCATGTAGCTGTCATTGATTGTCGGGAAAGCACGTGCCTGGGTGGAGTCTGGAGTGAAGCTGTTGTGGATGAAAAACTGAGGGAGATTTCTGTGGTTGCAGCAATTTCTCGTTCATTGTTGTTTTGGTTTGTTTTGCAGAGCTTTCTGCTAGCCTGGGTAGGGCTTTTTGCAAGTATCTTCCTATGGAGCTAAACCATTTTGTTTTTCATTTTGTGGTCAGGTAAGAAGAACAAGTTGCGAGTTTACTATTTGTCGTGGTTAAGAAATAAAATCCTTCACAATGATCCTGAAGTAGAAAAGAAACAGGGCTGGACAACGGTGGGCGACTTGGAAGGCTGTGTGCACTATAAAGTTGGTGAGTAGCAAATGCAGTAATCAAATAGTTGGGATGAAGGATGGCTGAGAAAGGGAACTGCAGTGCATGTAGCTATTGGGTTTACAGTTTGGTTGGTTTTATTTCTAGCTGTCTTATCTGTTTCTCAGGGTGAACTTGCTGGCAAAGCACCAAAATAGATGGCAAGTTATGGGGTTAAATTGAAGATGAGAGGGGTTTTGTAGTGGGATGGTGGGCGAATCTATCTATCTCCTTCTTGTAATGGATGCAGCTTCCAGAAGGGTGCTGATATGGGTAGTGAGGGCTGGTAACATTTCACCACCTCTGTTAGACTCTTTAGGTAATAGAGGGATTCTTGTCCCCAGCAACTGTTTACTTTACTAACAAGTTTCCCATATCTTTTACCATGATGAATTTACGTGCTGGAATAGATTGAAAAAAGTCTCTCTTTAATGTAGACTTTAGAGAGTGGGAGAAAAAAAAAAAAACAGTGGGAGGAGGAAGGAAGTCCAGGTTGCAGGCTAGCTTGGGGGAAGTATCTGGGAACAGAAGCATATCTCTAACTTCAGGGTGATTCATTGAGTCCTCTTAGCTGATGAAATTCCCTGATTCCATCTCAGATCTGCTGCAGTACAGTTACAGAATCAAACGTATTTTCACCAGGCAGGTGCCCTTCGAGTGATTTTAAGTAATTTAAATAGTTTTGGCTATAGAAACTTCCACCAAAGCTGCTGAAAGACATGTAGCATTCACAGCCAGCGGACTGTATTCAGTGAGCCGGCTGCCCTGCAGGTGGGAATAAGAACCAAGAGCTCTTTCTGCTGTTTCGGTTTCATGGTGCATCCTAATGGGCACTGGATGTTGCCTCTGATTTGATTTTCTCCCAGGAGCCAGCTCAGTTCCTTTCCAGCTGTGTCAGTCAGTGTGGAGCAGCAGCAATCAAACTGTTCTCAGTCTCCTTCTGTCATGCGTGTGCTCTTGGAAAAACCTGCTAATGGGGTGTAATCAATAACAATGGCAGTAAGTGACTGCTGAACCCGGAGCTTGACCCTGAAAACAATTAATAATGCACTTCTCTGGTATCATACCCCAGGGTGTCAGCAGCATAATGAAGTGGCCTGTTAACAATACATCAACAGCTATTGAAAGGAGGCTTTCCAGCAGGGAAGCGTCTGAAACAAAGAGCATTCTCTTCCAGATGAAGAGGGGTTTGTTAGTCTGGGCTGCAGCCTGGCACTGAACTTCCCTCTGAACCACAGGAATACAGTAGATTTTTTCAGGTAGTGGGAGGCCTCTTTGACAGCTGCGCTTCAGTTCCCAAGAAGGAGAGCTCTGCCAGTAGCTGGGCTTGCAGTCTGGACGCTGTCACCGAGGCAGCTGGCACTGATCACTTCCTTGTCTCTTTGATGCAACAGGAGTCTCCGATGTCAGGATGAAGTGGTATTTATGGATCTCAGTTGCTTCAGGCAACTTTTGGCTCCTCTAAATGAGAAATTGCTCTTTTGAAACTTAAGATTTGGGTGAATTCCCAGATAGCACCCAGGGCAAATAATAAGAATTATCAAATGTCCCCTTTCACAGATGAGGTGGTTTTGTTCAACACCCCCCTCTTCCCTGTGAAAAAATTCCAGGAAGTCTTGTAAGCTAGACAAGACCGAACAAAAGCTCTGTTTTCAGTTAGTACAGCTGTGGAGGTTGAGACTTTTTTTTTGTCTGTTGAAGAGGTGTCAAGTCCCTTAACACTTACAGTTCAGTCTTGCTTTCCTGCGCAGTTAAAAGAGTAAGTAGTAGCGTGGATCACTATTATAATGACACTTTATTTCTGATAAATTATGTGAATTTCTTTTCTTTTTCTTAAGTGAGTTATGTCAGACTTTAGGGATTAAGAGAAGTGCTCCACTATCAAGCTTGCCTTTTGCTCTTGAAATTGAGTTATATTGTAATTTTCTTCCTCCTTTCCTCTGGGTAATGGAACATCAGCTCAAACTAGCACTGCCAGTGCTGTGACTGGAGCTGCCAGTAATGGACTCTTCCACAGTCATGGCCTTCTTTTATTGGAATGTCCCTGAAAACTGCTTTTCTTGTCTTGATGACTAAGCACTATCCAATGTGGAAAAAAATAAGTGGAAATAAGTGTGTACTGACTAGTTAATTCTAAAGATGGTGACATGGTCAGTTGCTAATAAGAGTAATGACTTTTGTAGCATAAATGTATCAAAGAGCTTAACTACATAGAAGTAGCAATCCTAAAATGTAATGCTACTAAATTCTCCAAATTATAGTATTTCTTCATACTTACATAAATTGTCTTCTTTCTTGGTGTAACTGGAATGACTTTGGAATTACACTGAATTCTTTTTTGTTTTCTTTAATTTCAGTAAAATATGAAAGAATCAAGTTTTTGGTAATTGCATTGAAGAGTTCTGTGGAAGTCTATGCATGGGCACCAAAGCCATACCACAAATTTATGGCCTTTAAGGTAACAGTATATTTCAGCCATAGGTAGGATTTTCTCATAACCACTTGCAGTTATCCCTTTTACAAAATGTTCTGACATTGTATCATGGCTGTATTCCAAGTTATTTGATAAATCTCCACAAACTTTGTGTTGTATTTTAATTTAGGAGGTCTTTTTTTTTTAACTCTTCTAGGAGTCAATACATTTAAAGGTCTAAATTGTAACTGAGCATAAACTAATAGTGACACAATATCACAAGTCTTTGTTTGCTCTCTCTGTTAATAAAACATGGGACAGAGAGAAGTGGACTGAGTCTAAACTTCTCTGTCTGAGCAGAACAGGTCATGAAGTGATATTCAGCAATGTTATGGGACTGGTTTTGAATACTGCTAGAATGAAATTAGCTGTCTTGGTATAATTGCCAGGCTGGTTTACAGACAGTTAACTGTGGGTTGCAGATCGAAGTACTACAGGAGTGCAGAATTGCCCTGAACTTCGGGGAAAACAATGCTTACTAAAAAAGCAGATGAACCAAGTAAACCCTACAGAAAATAGCTTAGGTGATTGAAATGCAGCAGTTTGCAGAGTAATCTGTCCTTGTTCATGAGAGACATGTCAGCCTAATGGGTCTGGTGTCTAGGGACCAGAGGGATGTGAAGGAATAAACCCACAATGTGTGCATGCGAGCATGTTTTTGTAAACCCCGTTGTTGCTCTAAGCAGTAAAGTAAATCTCACTGATGGTTGTCTCACAGTCATTTGGAGAATTGGTACATAAGCCATTGCTGGTGGATCTAACCGTAGAAGAGGGTCAGAGACTAAAAGTGATCTATGGCTCCTGCGCTGGCTTCCATGCTGTTGATGTGGATTCAGGATCGGTCTATGATATTTATCTACCAACACATGTAAGAGCTGCTGATGTGTCTGGGTTTTTCTCTTTCTTTCTGGTGGATTACTGCCCCACCCCCAACCCCTTACTTTCCTGAAATGACCAATGTGTCAGGCTGTCCCTGTGGATCACTGCCAGGTGTTTGCAGTGGTAAATTGGGTGGAGGGGTCTGAGCAGATGTGGCCACATGTGCTATGGAGTTTGTGTCTCGCTGTCAGTCCTCACCTCAGAGTCAGTATGTCTTTATGGTTTGGAGCTGCCCACTCGGATCTGATAAGGACCAGTGTCACTGTTTCAGGGGTGGCAGCTAAATGGCTGAGTGCCCTGCAAATGTCCAGCAGCACAAATGACACAACAGCCCGAGGATGGGTTTCGAAAGGGTTGGCAAAGACCGGGTGACCTTAGTTACCAAGGTTTCCTGTTGTTCATTGTGCACAGAGGTGTCAGATGGGCCACCCCAAGCACTAGCACTGTTCGATGCAGTGCAGAGATCTGAGGTCTGCATCTGCTCTGCTTGCCCCAGGCTCCCTTTCTGTGCATGGAAAGAAAGTGGGCAACCCTACAGAGAAATTAATCTTTCCTCAGTTTAGATGTCTGCCTTAAGAGGATTTCTGCTCTTCAAGGCTTGGCAGGTCTTGGTCACTATGGTGTCTAGCTTGAGGGCAGCAGTTACAGCACTTGTAAAGTGAGTGCATTTGGGACTAGATGATCTTTATGGGTCCCTTCCAACCCAAGCCATTCTATGAATCCCTGATGTGTCAGCCAAAACCAAAAATCACCTGTGCCTTTCTTCCAACACAGGCTCTGCAGCATTAAAACGCTTCCTCTTCTGTCTCTGTAGATCCAGAGTAGTATCCAACCTCACGCAATCATCATCCTCCCAAACACGGATGGGATGGAGCTACTGGTCTGCTACGAGGATGAAGGAGTTTACGTCAACACATACGGGAGGATAACCAAGGATGTGGTTCTGCAGTGGGGAGAAATGCCAACTTCAGTTGGTAAGTGCCTCTGGTGAGCCATGTACAGTGTGCTCTTAGGGGGCGTGAGTCTGTGCATGTGGGCAGAATGAGGGAACATCGAGTGTGCTGCTTCTGCATCTGAAGTCAGCGCTGTATTACTTCTGGAAAACAGCTGTGCAAAGTGAAGAGTAATCATATGGATCTGCCTTGTGCTGAAGTTTTTGTGAATAAAAGCCAAATAATTAAGTTGTGGAGTTCATGATTGAGAAACTCACCATGACCTCTGTAGGCTGCTGCAGAATTTTTACTAGACAGCCACAAAGTTGTGGAAACCTTTCAGTATAAAGGCATATAAAGTGGCAGATGAATAAAATATTATGGGTAAGTCTATGTAGATAACAAAAGGTGTACCTCATTTGGTGTCTTTAATTCACCTTCAGATTGCTTATCTCTCCTAGCACCATTCCCCCTCATCTCTCCAGCTCAAAATAAGGTTGAGAGTGAGAACAATGAGTGTAGTACACAAGTACAAACCAGAATCCCTCCTGTTTGTGCTGCTGTAATTTAGTGCAGAGCAAAGCATGGACTGTAGTCACACCCTCCTTTTGTTGGGCAAGCACATTGCATTTTATGGGCTGTGGGATAGCTGCATGTATTGGGAGATGACTGCTGATAGCTGTTTGAACAACAGGAACAACAGCGCAGGAGGAAATTTAAAGAAGTTAGATGCACAGCATGTTCCCTTCTGTGCTGATTAACTCTTGACTAGATTTAAAAGCAAGCAGAATATACCAGCTGGCAAATTCCAGAGCTTTTGGAGACTTAAATGCTTGTGAAGTACTAAATGGCACTGAGGCAGCCAACACCATCTGAACATTTAATCTGGCAATTTTTAGTAACTATTTGGCCCAGTTAATACTAGTGGAATATTTTAAAAGAAATATTTTTCCATTGGGATGGTATGTGCACTCTTGGTGTACATTATACTGTTGTAGATAATTTGATTTAATTTCGCTGAAAACTGATATGAATGTGTTATATAAAAGGAAAGTACTGTAAAATTGAATATTTTTTAATTTTGCTGGCTAGGAGGTCCTTTTTATTTTTCTGTTAAGTAAGCATGCAAATCAGAGGCAACAGCTTAGTCTTCGTTAAGTTCCCATATGTTATTTTTGACAGCATTCCTAAGACTGTCCATCAAATTGCTTTGTGAATATACCTTTTTATAATGCTGGTGACTTTACTTTTTTTTTATTTTCTTACTGCTATCAAAAACAGGGTTTTTTCCTCATGCTACTACTAATCTGTGTTACCTCTGACACTCTAAGGAAAAATGTTTTGTTTGTTGTTTTATTTGTGCACAAAGGGACACAGTGTGTCAAATAATATTATTTCTACTTTGAGAACTTAATGTGAACCTCTTGTGAGATACACAGAATGATTTTCAGTTGGCTTTCTCAAGGAGATCAGTTTTTCAATTATTACTCCTATTAAGAGAAGCTAAGTAACCTTTTTCGAGTTTTACCTTTCCCTCTCATTCTTTGTTTTTGCTAACAAACTCCATCAAGGAGGGAAAATAACGCATAAGACATGGAGCTGGTGCTTGGGACACACTATAATGGATAGGCTTAGTCTATTTAAACCTTGGCTTCTGCTTTCTCTTAGTCAGTGCCTAATTAATACGTCTCTTTGTCCCAGACTTGGAAGAAAAGGCCTGTGTAAAATCTCGACATTGCCTCAGTTTAATTAAAGGTTATAAAGTTTCCTTTGTTATGAATGCTCAAGGAAGAAGTATATAACACAGAAAACACACAAAAGAAATTAAAATTAAAAAAAGATATTTTTTAGGCATCTTGAATGTTCTGAGGACAGAAATAGCACTCTGAATATGTGTGTAGCTACAATAACGCACATGCAGGTAATTTTTAACTCTAATGTGTCAGGATATCCCGTTCTTTTTCCATTCCTTCTGTTGCCCTCTGCCTGTCCTAATGTGCTATTTTCTTTCCAAAGCGTACATCCGATCTAACCAGATCATGGGCTGGGGAGAAAAAGCTATCGAGATACGGTCGGTGGAAACTGGACACTTGGATGGTGTGTTCATGCACAAAAGGGCACAAAGACTCAAATTCTTATGTGAACGCAATGACAAGGTACATTCCCTCCCACCAAGTTTGTTGCCAAAATGATAAACGTGTACTTCAGTTGGGTACTTAGGTTGGGTTGACCCTGACCAGCAGCCAAACACCCAGCCAGCCTCAAACTCTCTCCTCTTTCCCGTGGAAGGGAAAGAAAATAGTCAGAAGGCAAAAAGACTTGTGGAAAGAGATATGGACAGTTTAATAAAACAACAAAAGTTTTAATAACACCGCTTGTACATGCAAGCCAGACAAAATAAAGAGTTAATACGTAGTCACCCGTGGGCAGGTGGATGTCCAGATGTTTTCCACACATAGTGCTTGCTTGAGAAGACAGATGTCATCGCCACAATGTTCCTCCTTTCCCTGAGCTTTATTGGTGTACATGATACTGTATGTTATGGGACATCCATTTGGGTCAGCTGTCCCAGCATTGTCCCCTTCCTGCCTCTTGCCCATCCAAGCCCACTGGCCTTTCAGGGGTGAGGGAGCTGGAGATGCTGTGCAAGTGTTGTTCAGCAGTAGCCAAAACACTGATGTGCTGACAGTGCTGTGTTTAACGCGGATGCAGAGCCCTGCACCCTACAGGCCGCTGTGAGGAGCATCAGCTCCACCCCTGCCAGCCCCGACCAGCACTGCAGTTGCACTGCAAATACTGGGGACAGTGAAAGCACATGAGAACCACTGCTGTCCTACCTGTTGAATTTGCCAATCTCTTTTCGTTGCAGGTTTTCTTTGCCTCCGTGCGGTCAGGTGGAAGCAGTCAAGTCTATTTCATGACCCTTGGCAGGACTTCACTTCTGAGCTGGTAGAAGCAGTGGGATTTGGAGAGGAATTGCTGACATCCAGAGTCTGAGATCTTCATAACTTGGAATTATTTTCAACTGGAGTACAGACCTGCACGAGTGCAGCACTCTGTGTAAATGTGTGTGCAGGCATCACTGGTGTTAGGTTTCTTCATGTTTTTCAACTGAGGCTGCGACGCAGCTGGTGCTGTAAAGATATTGCCATCAGGTGCTACAATGTCTTTGAGATTTGGGATCACACTAGAAAGCTACAGGTCTTCTTTTCCCTTCAACTCCAGTATTCCTGGAATTTGAAGGACTCTGTTTGTTAGTGTGTTAAAACAGAGGAGGGGGAAAAAAGGAAGAAAAGCAAACCAGGCTTACCATGAACATGCTGTTTGTTGAGTGGACAGGAGGCAGGCAAGAGAAGGTGAGAAGTGGTGTAGAGTCAGACTGGCTGAAACAGAGGGCAGATCTAGTCTAGTAATGTTAACAATGTATTTAATTGACATTTCTTTTTTGTAATGTGACAATATGTGGACAAAGAGGAAGGTGCAGGTTTTAAGAAGTTAATATTTATAAAATGTGAAAGACACAGTGACTAGGATAACTTCTTCTTGGGGACAGGGAGGGTGGGAAGGGGCTTGGGGAGGAATTCTTAGGGTTTTTTTGTTTCTGCAGTTTTATTTTGGCCTCGCCAATAACTTTAGTCATTTTCTGTGTACCAGGTGTTGCCTGAAACTTGTGCAGGTGATAAAAAATCAAAAAGGAAAAAAATTTCATTTTCTATAATGATTCTGTGTTAGGCCAGAACTTGGTTATGTCACAGTATTAGCACTGCCTCAGTTAAAGGTTTAATTTTTGTTTAAACCTAGAAGTGCAACAACAGTTTTACCACAGTCTGCACTCGCAGAACTAAAAATAAAAAAAAGAAAAAAAATGAAAAAAAAAAGAGAAATAAAATCCAAACTACATATGTTTATTTTTTTGTGCCTACCTCATTGTTTTTAATGCATAAAATAAAAGAGGTGGTTTAGTTTATACGTTTTTAGAAGAAAACCATTAATGTCTAATTTAATCTTAATACCAAAACTACCAGATTGAAAGGTTTCTGACTGTTATTGCATAGCAAGTTTCAGCAGGAGGAGAGAGTAGTCCGTTGGGGCAATAGTCGTAGCGGTATGGCAGTGAGACACTGATTAATGTCATTTGCTTACAGGATTTGGTAAAGCAAGCATTTTTAAACCAGTTTCATCCTTAATAGAAGTCTGAATTTAGCCTAAACCAGAGGTTTCACTCTTCTAACACATGGGCTTAGTAACAGGCAGGTAAAAGTAACTAGGCTAGTTCTATAAATTGTTAAATGTCGTAGGAAACATTTTGGGGCGGTGATGTTTTTCTTTTTTAAGAATGCAATGCACTAAAACTCTTTTAAGAATGTAGTTAATAATGCTTATTCATAAAAACAGCGTATACCTGTGTTTAGATGTAAGATCCCAGCTCTGGCTTTTTTCCTTTCTTTTTTTTTTTTTTAAGTCAGTTTTTATTTTATGAATAAGTTCTGACATTTTTAATAAATGTCTTGAGAGTAATAATTTGTTTAGTGGCTACATGTTCATTACTTGAGAAATCTTGAGTGTATAATAATCTGTTGGTGTTGTAATAATGCACAGTGTCACGATTCAGCCATTTTCCTTTTTGTTTTCTTTTGCTTTTTT
>WAAG01086423.1:0-18346 GCA_013390105.1 Tichodroma muraria | reverse complement strand
TTTTTTGACCACACTGCTGTGTTGATACTGCTTGGAGAGGTGTGAAAATGCAGGGTCAGGCCAAAACTAGCACAGCCACTATAGCCACTTGGACTGCTGTGAAGGTTACTGATTGGGGGAATTCAGGATGAACATCAGGTAATAATCGCAGTCACTTAATTCTCACTCCATACTCGTGTGGCTCCATGCAGCATATGCTCCTAAAGNAATTCTAGTAGGAATTTCACTTTAATGTTTCATTCTCAGGCTCTTTGGATTCTGTGGGGTAAATATGTGGCATGGGAAAATCAGATTAATTTGTTCCAATTGCTGCATGCGGCTCAGATTTTACTTGCCCTTTGTGTGAAATTTATATTGCACAATCTCATGTTTGTCATTCAGCTTAATTTGTCCATTAAAAGGCATTACCATACTTCCATTTTATTTTAATATTTGCATCTCCCGAGCAATTTTGCCCAGACCATGTTACCCATGGGAAAAAAATGCATTTCTGTCTCTGAAACAGCTGTTGGAGTGAAGGGATTGAAAATACTGCTTCCGTTGGCTCTTGTCATGGGGAGGTTAGAGACAATTTCTGGTAGAATCCTGTCAGTATAGTTAGCAAGACTCTAGTCTTACAAACAGGCAAAGCTGAAAGAGAGAGTAAATGATGTGTTTGGCAGCTTTTAGTGAGTCAGAGGGATAGTTAGAAAACAGGATTTTAGTTTAAGATTCTTCAAGTCAACCATTAAACCACCGTGGCTGCTTTGGGTATGGGCGTCTCCCTGGTGTTTGGTGAAGGAAATAGAACGTGGCCCACACGGTCACATTTCTGGGCCAGATGCTGACTAACCTTTTGGCAGTTGAGGCAGGAAGGCATTTAGCAAAGTGAGATCTGTGAGAGAACAAAGAGCACATTTTCTGCTTTTTTGCAATGACTTTGCCCAATTTTCTACCACTGCTAAAATATGCATGTGCATGTAGCTTGGCATAGAGCATGCTTACTTGCAACAAGGAAAAGTCCTGGCTTTTGGCAATCCTGTGTCTTCTAATGGTGGTGCCGCCAGGCAAAAGTGGATCTGAGTCAACTTCCAGGGTCCCTCACCGGTCCTAGAAGAGCCTTATCAAGAGCTTTCTCACTTTTATCTTCAAACATAACATAGACAGTCTAACCTCTCTTCTCCCAAGCACTTAGTTGTGTCCTAACCTCCACCTAATGCCAAAGTGTAATCCCAAACCTGAAGGCAGATTTCCTGCCTTGATTGATCCCACCATGGTGCAGCCTACACAGAGCAGTTGGCAAAGCCAGACTGGTGGGCACATACAAAAGCTCTGTCCTAAGAACTGTCTCTCTAGGCTTCATTAATTGCTAGACCTACCCCAAAACCTTCTGGAAAATTCATGTGGAAATTTTCTTGGTGTTTCAGTGATGAAATTAGCTGAAAGATAAGAAGAGAGCATATACTGGCATAGAATGTTAAAATGCAAAATATGTAATTATAGACTCACAGTTGTAATGACTAATGGATATCAGAGACAAGTATAAAAGGAGAATAAATTATTTCAGGGCATAAAGAATCAGTTACGGGTAATTAAGCTGCAATTATCACTACTGTGCTGCTATGATAGATTTTTTTAAACTAATTTTTCTAAAATGGAAAAATGTAAGTTAAGCATGAATTCATCTATTATTTGCCATTCAGATAAAAACATTTTTCTAGTGCTTTTCAAAAAGTGCCAGTGGGACAGATCTCAGTTTTACACTAGCGATAACACCAGGGATTTTTATGAAGTGGTTTATTTCACATCACTCAGCTGTTCAGTGGCATCATTTAAACTCATGTTCAGTGAGGTGCATAAACTCGTGCCCACTGCCAATCATGGAAGCCAGCAGTCAGGTTCCAGCAGAGTTCTTGGCATGTTTAAGATGAAGGGATTTGGTATCCAGGTCTCCAGTTCAGAGCAAGGACATCACAACTTGGAGTGGCCAGCGTTGTTCTTGGTTCAGTCTGCAGTGCTGAGATGCCTGAACCTGGAAATCAGCTCCTAGAAAGCTGCAGTTTATTTTGAAATTGAGACCAGTGCTCGTTGGTGTCGCCTTGCTTTAAAAGGGCCCTTGTAAAACGTGTCAGGTGAGTATGTGCTCCTTGAGCAGGTGTGGTGTGGGAAGGATCAGTAGTTCTGCTCATGAGATCAGGGACCTGAGATGGCAGTGACGTTACAAACAATGAGCCAGGAAGGAAGTGGGACATTTCCTCTTCAGGCACTGAAGACTTTGCAGCTGGGGAGGAGCTCCTTACTGGTACCAGTGTACAAATTCAGGTGTTAGAAATGACAACCCAAAATGTGGATAGAGGACAACTTTGCCTGTATTGCATGGTAACCTGCACAAAGGAGCAAAGAAATTAATTCCAGGTTTGCTCCTAGCACCTCTCTCTATGCATGACCCAAGGTAGAAATATTTGCTGAAGAATTACTCTGAATTCCAAAAGCCTTCATGTCCTTTGCTGTTCTGGTTGGCTTCCAGCTGCTGCAGCAGGAATGTTGAGGTTCCCAGGGAGGTGGGGTTGTCTCAGATGCCTTGGACTTCTGGCAGAGAACTGCATGCTTGGGTTTAGGTACCCACATGCCATCAGTGTTTTTTTCGCATGATTGCTGGGACACCAGACTCCTCAGCGCAGGGATGGTCATCTGCTGCATATGTTTTTAAAAAAAGATTTTTAAAAAATGCTGAAAATTTGGAATATACCAGGGTCTAATGTTCCTAACTTAATCCAGACACCTCTTTCTACTGCTCAGCATTTGTAGACTAATCTTGAAGAGCCATATTCACTCTACAACAAATGTCCTTATAAGAGTATCCAGAAACTTCCTTTATTGTCATTAATTAGTTTGTAGCCTTATGTATACCTTGATAGAATCCGAAGTACTTATCTTCTCAGAAATTACATCAATTTAATGTGGTTCAAAAATACTAATGAACTTCTCTGCACTCCTGCTGAGGTAGAGTTAGAGGCATTTTTTTATTATTATCCTAACTTGAAATAAAGAACAAAAGGTTAGATTTATTTTTTCCTTTATAGAAGAGAATTTAAAAGCATTTTGTTTCAGAAAATTAAAAGGAAAACATTGCAGTATTTGGCAAAAAATATTTTCTTCATTTCTAATAACTGTAATATTTTGCTTTCTCTAACAACTAGGATATCATTATGCTAACTGTGATTTGAATTCTAAAGGTATTTTTGTGCTGCTGAATTCATTATCCCTATACAGTACATTTTGAATGGGCAACTTCTCTCATAGCCCAGCTCACAAAGTTTGTCTCCAAGGGAAATGTGTTGTATCAGGTTACATTTACATATTTTGAGGGGCTGGGTGTATGTGTAAAACCCCACGTGCTGGATGAAAGTGCTTTTTAAATTTTATGACATTGATTAAGTATTGCAGCATGTATCTAACAAAATATTCTGTCTCGGTCAAGCTGACCTCCTCTCTCCTTCCTTGACCAGAGTATCTATTTCACAAAACTAACATTTTTTCCCATGAGATGTATCAGTTAAATAGGAAATTAATTTTCTGATTAAAGAGGAAAAGACTAGGATGGAATATATATGAAGTACTGAGGTGAAGTTCTATCCAGCTGGCCAAAGTTTCCACTCCTGAATTGCCCTGTTTGCCCCAGGGGAGAAGCCCCTCATTGCTGTCAGGCCACGGCACCCACAGATCTCAGCTGCAGACTTGTGGACAAACAAGTGCCAGTCACCCATATTTTGGGCAGGTGCCTCAGAGTGTTGGTTTTTGTTACAATAACTGAGACTTGGGGCAGAAGAGGGAAAGCATCAACAACTCAGAGACTCTGCCAAGCCCTTCCTCAGGTGCACTAAACACAGGCGGTGAGAAGTCCTTGGGGTTCAGCCGTGTGTGTCTCCAGCTCACTGAGGGACAAGGGAGATTGTGGCAGGTAACTTAATTAGAGGGGAGATATAAGCAGATTGTTTTCTAGGGGAAAAAAAAAGCCAAGTAGAACTAAGAGGTTTAGGCTGAAAATGAGGAAAAAAGGTTATAGTGCTATGCTGTAAAATCAGTACCTACAATTGGTCCCTGGTCTCTGGTTATCTGTTTTTCATGCTTGTCTTTGGAAGAGCATTTATTCACTTCCTTTAAACATGTGTCTTCTTAAAGGTGCATGCCTTGATCTTTATTTTCTGAAGACAGTACAAAAGAGATTTCCCCACAAATTCCATTTGGGAGCTTTTAATTAGCAGTTAATTACATCACTGATGGTGTGGGAGGTGGGTATAGCCCCTCATGCCACAGCATGTGAGCAAAAGGGGCAGATCCCTTGTGTTCCTGTGGCACATGCACATGCGTCTACAGGGCTTGATTCAGCTGCCATTGATCACCCTGTCATAGAGAGTGTCTCACAATTTGGGTTCTTAACTGAAATCAGTCCAATATATTGTTCCCCTGGGATCAGTTTGCAGCTGAGATTCACTGAGCAGTAAACAAAATGAAGCTGTTACCCTCTTTTTGCCCCACTTCTGTAAATAGAACCAACCCTTTTAGCTTCAGTTTTGTTTCTTGTCATGAAGACCATGGTGTTCCCATTCCTGTAACTGAAATGGTAAAAGGGCTTTTACATCTTCTTCCAACTCCTTTGTGATAACAGCTCTGGGGAAAAGAAACCGTGATTTCCAGTATCTGCGAGATGCTTGCATGACGAGGTCAGATACACTAGAGCTCTCTGGAGACCCCTGGGAGAAGGAGTAGATATGCCAGTGACTGCATGCCACCAGAGTTAGGCTTGGGTGCTGCCCGAGCTGTGCCCCACAGCTGGAGGTCACAAGGTCTGGGTAGGCTGGTGAGGTTCTGCACCTGGTGCTGCACCTTGGGCTTGCCAGGCTGGGTGCCACCAGCTGGGGGGAACTCCCATCAGCAGATCCCACGGCTGGGTGAGACCTATTGTTTAGGATCTTCTCACACCTGGCTGCATCTGCAGCAGGAGATGCAGCTTTCTTCCCTCTGCCAGCAATGCCTTGAGGCTCTGTGGGACTCATTAACTTCTCAGGAATTTGAGAGGCTTGTATTTTTGCAGCTGCTGTAAATTCAGTCTTATTTGAAGAGATGTTAATGTTTCTGTTCCCTTCTGCTTTTACCAGCTTCTTTTTTTTCCTGCTGTCTGTTCTTCCTTCTTTCCTTCCTTCCTTCCTTAACTGGCTGTCATACTTCTGTTTCTGCCAAAAAGCAGTGTTTGTTTTGCAAAGTAATGGGTTGAAGCCACACACCGGAGATTCTTTTAGTGGATGCAGCTTATTGCTACTTCTAGCAAAGACACAACTGTCTGGTACTGGGATTGTATTTTTGCACTGCAATGTGTAACTGTGCACATATCCTGCTGCAAACTGTCCCAAGGTGGGCAGACGCTCCAGCTTTCAATCAAACAGCTCCAGGCTGCAAGCAAAGGAGTATTTTCATGAAGGGGTGAAGCTGCAAAATGTTTCCCCTTGTCTGTGGAAGTTTTGATACTCTGTAGATTTAATAACAGCCTGCAAGATCTGCAGTGAGATTGGAGGGAATCTGCAAGAGACTGGGGACCAGATAATGGAAATGCTGTGTTTGATTTTATGCAGATTGCTGAGTTTTACATTGTGGTCACTCTTCCAAATCCAGGCCCAAGACATACCAGCTGGAGGCTGAATGTTTACATGCAGCATTGTCTTAGCAAGTGCCTTGCAAATCGCAGAAAACATAAGAGCTGCAGAAACAGGACCTCTCCTAGCAAACTGCAGCTGGGACATTTGCTCAGCATTAGAAGTATAGATACGATGATTAGAGACATGGTTTAATGGTGGACTTGGCAGTGTTAGGTTTATTGTAGAATTCAATGACTCTAAGGGTCTTTGCCTGCCTAAATGATTCCATGATTCTTAGAGGTTTTGAGCAGGCAAAATCTAAATCTTGTTACTAAATTTGCCATCTGTTTGTAAAATGTGTATCAGCAAATGCTATACTTTCACATTCACAACTTGGTTTCAAGTTGACTGTGGTAACTCTGAGGCTTGACTAATGAATTTTGTAATAGCCACCTTCACTACTTCAGGAAATGTCTGTGCTGACATTTCTCGCACACCAAATGCAGAGGCCTAGAAATTTCTTTTGGATTTGAAATCTGGTGCTATTAAGCAAGCTCATTTTCTAAGTTCTAATCTCACCCTAGGAATCATCATTCTTGTGAAGATGTGGCCATCAAATTCTAGTGAGGATGTGGCCATCAGAAAAGTGCATCCAGTTTCTTTCCTGTAAGATCTGGGATGAGTTCTTATCTCTCAGTGCTTGCCAGCACACAGGATAGCTTCATGTGGGAATTTTGTGCAATGGCAGTAGATTGGGAGATGCTCAAAAATCTGAAGCTTGCAGAGGCAGTGGCAGTAAATATTTTTTGGAAGCTGTCATGGTCAGAGATAAAAAGTGTGAAGTGTGTCCTTTTTGGGTAACTTCGATGCTCTGCATGTAAATACTTCTAATTATGATACCCAAAATCAGCTTCTTGCAATAACTTGACAACTCTGTATGGGACAAACATTTCACTTTTATTTTTTCCCACTTGTTTGGATGAGCATGTGAAGATAACCTGCTTCAATCCATAATCTAGAGAGATTCACATCTTAGGTGAAGAGGGCTTTATTGCTCTTTTACAATAAGAGGCTGTGAATCTCACCTTGGAAAGTTTTAATGATGACTGTATCCATTCTCAGGTTCATTAGATTTTAACATATAAGTCTACTATAAAAAGGCCTCCATGAAACCCAAAATTTCATCCATCCACAGTTAAAAAGCAGTTTGATTAATTCTAGCACTTGGAACTTCTGCTGTGGTTTTCTTAAACTAGGGAGACTTTTCCTGGAAGGACCTTCTGTGTCACTGCTCTACTTCTGCTTCGATGATTATTTCAGGCAAACTCCTAGTAATGGATTAGAAGGTAACAATCCTTTTGGAGTAGAAATATGGCACATTTTTCATGTACAGTCTTAGTTGATTGGTGGAATCATCTCCTTACTCGTGTTTTTAAGATGTGTTGTGGCAGGAAGTTTCAAGAGAGAAAGCTGGTAACCACGAAAATTCATTTGTGGCACCTTCATATTTTTCCCTTCATACTTGTCTGAAACTGGTGGAACAACACTGCCTGCAGAAGCTGGGGAACAGTCTCTAAAAGAGACATTGGGTAAGACTGGAGACATCCTCTCAACTTCTCCTTTAGATTATTCTTTCTGTTGCTTCAGAAAAATCCCAAAACCCAAACCCCAAAACCTGCAAAGGTTTTGTCTAAGTGCTATCATTTAGATGTACTAGGAACACATTTCAATGTCTTCATCTGTTAAGAGATTAAAATTCTCACTTCACTACGCTTAAAAGTTTCAGCCTACTTCATCTGAATATGATTTGAGTGGCAGATCATCCATCTTGGGAAGGCATTGTGTCTAATTTTGCTCAGGAGAGCGAGCAGTCTTGTAACGTTTTGACTTAATGTGCTGCTTGCAGCCTACTACAGCACCCAAACACTGGCGAGTCCTTTGTGCATTCAGCAGAACGCATCAGTAGTTGGATTTCTTCAAGGTTGAAATGGTTTGTAGTCCATTTTGCTGTCATTTACCAGAGGAGTCCCTTTGAGGTAAAACGATCTTATGTTTTGTTCTCTGCTGATCTCCAGATCTAGGAACTGGCAGGTCTGCTGTTTCTTGAGTACTGTAGAACTGCGAGTGTCTAATTTCACAAGTTAATCTTGAAATAGTGCAAGTGTAAATGTAAGTAGTTTGTCACATAGATACATTGCACTTTTTAAATTGCTTTAGTTATTACAGTATTATATTGTTTTTTTATTGTAAGAGAAACAATATTAAGCTTACTTACGATCTTTAAAAGGTACTGCAGGGAAATCAAAATGCTGTAAAAATAGACCCTGCTTAGAGACCTAGACTCTTCCTCATTGAGAGAATATGTCTGAATTCTTCAAGAACTGGACTTGCGCAAACAGGTCTGGCCATACTTGACTGAGTTACCCCCACTGTCACTTTTGGCTTGTGCAGTGCTGGAATGTATAGTACTGGGACAGGGGCAGATTTTTTCAGTGTCCAGATCTGAGGTTTTTTAGGCCAAATGTCTCAGTTTGGATCTTCTCAAGTTAACCTTGTTGCTTAAGGTTGTGTGAGTAAATAGATAAATTTTCCCCCCCTCAAGTCTGTGATCGTGTGTTGGGACTTAAACTGATGGGCTGAAACTTACTTATTTTACCACTGTTGGAAACTAATTTTAAGAACTGATGCATTTGAGGCATATATAAAGAAAGTACGCATCCTTGAAATGAACAGCACGTGATATGTGAAAGAAGAGGAGGGAGCAAGCAGCTAAAAAAGGTAAAGTTAACAGTGTGTCATTGGGGACAGACAGATGGATACCAGCTGTCTTTTTGGTAGATACTAAGATACGCTGTATGAACTGAGAAAGAAGAATGTATTTTTAACTGAACACTGCTAACCCTGTAGAATAAAAGAGATGAAAACTAAATTATATATTTTTTTAATAAATAGGGACATATTCTGTGTAAGGTATGTTTTTCTTTAATATTCAAATGGGAAGTTATTTCAAGCTGTTTCAGTCTAGTGCTGCTGAAAAACCTCTGGATTCATGATAAAATGAATATTTATTATGTGTCACAGATGGAGAAGAGAGCTGTTATTTTAGGAGCTAAGAAAAAAAAATAGTTTGGAAGCATGCCATAATGTGGAACAAATTCCTTGTCATATTTGTAAGGAGAAAATTATGCAGGTAATATTAGTTGCAATAGAAGTCCTGCAAATGTCATAATTAGTAATTTGAGCTAGGATTCTCAAACTGCTATATCCTAGGGACTGCAGAAAAAATTGACAATATACATCAGCAGGCCACATTAAACTTTAAGACATGAGTGATTATAATGGCCACTTGGCTTGGTTTCTTCCAGGAAGGATTTCCAGGAGTGAAGTCTTAAGTATTCTCAGGCGCTCTCCTCTTATCTCGTTCCACAGCATTGCTGACTTGCTCTGGTTGAAAGCTGGATCATTTCAGCCAGGATGAGCTTTTAGTTGTCAAACAACCAGCAACCATATCAAAATCAAATTTGTAAAGAGGAAGCAAGTTGAAGCCTCTTGATGTGTGGCAATTCTTCCGGAACAGGGCAGGTGACGCACAATCTTGGACAACCCCCAGGGACAGCAGATCAATGAATACTTGCAAGGCGATGTTGCCTAAGTAACCACAGTCACAGGGTCATATTTCACAAGTGTGTTTTCCTATTACTTGAGTAGTAATGGGATGCTCTTGGTACAGTGAACTCTGGGTACCTCATGGCTACCTCTCTCACCTAGACAACCTGAGGCCTACAACTGCATAAGCCAGAGTGCAAAGCATGAGGTTGGTGTGGGCTGAATTGGGGGTGCAAGGGCTGAACTGTTTTCAAACGTGATGTTGCCATCTACACTTTCAGCTCCACACTTGTGCTGCAGCAGCGTAAGGTTGTGTGAGCAGTGCATGTACAGTACGTTCTGTTCTGCAATCGGTGTCCAGAGATTCTGTTTCACTATCTCCCACGTGAGCACAGATTGCCCATAAAAGCTGTGTGTTCTCGTCAAGCCTTGGTCCCACAAGTTTTCAGGAAACTGGTGCATGTTCCACACAGTGCCCTACAAAGCACAGGATGTCTTGGGCCCACTGGTATTATTCCTGCAACTTCAGTGTTTCTGCAAACAGGTCCTGCAAGTCCTGACTGTTGGATGCCCTAAGACAGATTATAGGGTCTTAAGAAGACCTGTAAGTGCCTTCCACTACTTTGTTTATTCGGGAGCTTTTTCCCATACATATATGTGTTGCATTTTCTCCTGATGTCGAAAAGGTCCAGAACACCTTTTGTTCTTGTCTTACAAAGCCCTTTGCTAGCACAAGAGTTAGCAATTTCCTGGGATAGCTGCAGCATGTACATAGGTGTATCTATGCATGCATTTTAAGGGAAGAAAAGTAGAGATTCTTGTGATCCTTGCTGAACATTTCTGAGAAGCATCTTCATATCACAGGAGCTGCTGGCTGCAATGTGGGCAGCCTTCATGGATGAATCAGGTTCATGGCTGAGAGGCTTCTCTACAGTGGTGCAAAGGTGGAGAATGATGCAATAAAACTCTTTGTGGGAACAACAGTCTCTCCTGCATTTGTACCACTCTGTGCCTTGTCTATCTCCTGTATCGTGGCCTATTTCCTCATGACCTACCTTTTATTGTGGCTGTATTAGTAGGTAATTTACCTCTGTACAAAATCCCCCACTGAAATATGTGGTCTGGCTAAAGCAGCCTGGGCATGACTGATAAGGGCACAGGGAGGACACAGGTCTGCAGAGAGATGAAGGTTGTGGATTAGAGCAGTTTAAGAGATGGACAAGAACATGTATCAAAGGCACATCAGAAGCTGTCTCAGAGTGTAGATGAATTTGTATCCACTTGCTGCCGGTGGATTTGTTCATATCTAGAAAGGTTTGTTTCTGAAAAGGGCTTGATAATGCGCATAAATACTACAGGGTTGCAAACTCTGCATTTTGTTTATTGAACATGGAATAGCTGAACCCAAAGCCACATGGCCCTACCTGTGGCAGATCCTAAATGAGGCATGAGGTGTGCTGAAAGCCTCTTCAGTTCATTATTCCTCCTATGCACCAGCTTCTGATGAAAATCCCTCTTACATAAACATCAAATTTGGCACATTAACAGAATGCTTTCCTCAAGGTGGTGTTTCTTCATATTCTCAGAAAGTACAGCCTTAAGGCAGAGCTCTGCCAGGCACTTCTCTTCATTACAGCATTCAAGGTTTTGAAAGGGTCAGCTGAGTGTTAAAATTGCTGGCTGCATACATTGTTAAGGAAACACTGAGAATCTCCCTTTGGCAGATTGCAGTGCCAGAAAGTTTCAGACCTTTCTTCTGTTCCACAAAGCCTTCAGAAATAAGAGTGATTTCATGAGGATATATTACAAAAATCATACTCTTATAGTAGTTATATAGGGAAAATTAAGAAGTAAATTTATCCTAAGACAAAGAGACAAGTGGTCTGAACATGTTCTGGAGGGGGTCATCCTAGTTCTGATGGTTCTGTGAATGCTGAGCTGCAGGGGCCCTGCCAGATATTGTCAGCCCCTAATAGACATGGTATCATCAGCAAACTCATTAATGGATTTTGATCTAAAATGACTCAGCACTGCTGCTACTAAAATTTTTAATGATGCCCTATTATATAAAGTAAATACTTAGTATAGCCCTTGGGTTCTCCTTACACATGTAAACATCAGTAAAATGCTATTAGCTGTGTTAATAATAAGTAAACTTTTTTCTGGCTGGAGTTTTGTTGTAAAATAGCTTTGAATTATCACAAACATGTATCAGTTTACATGGAGGGGTTTCAGCCAGATTACTGTGGTGTTCCTACAGAACACATCCAGCACCATGTAGCTGTTCCACTTTGCATGGGGCAATGGAAAAACAGATTGCAGAGCAAGAACAGAAATCCTGCAGGGCTTTCTTGTCTAGCCTTCTTCTGGGGACTTTAGCAATTTGAATACAACCCTTTCCTCTCAGCACGTGGCAGCCTCCAAATTTCTCTACATATGGATACATATATGTCTCTAATATATTATTTCTTTCTCTTTGTCTCAATCTAAGTATGGTGAGGGTTGCCAAGAAGTATGTGCCTTCTTGCTGATCTGTTATCTCCAGTATTTCACTTGGATGTTTAAAAGTCCAGCAAAAGATCCTGTGGCTTCTGTATGGGACATGTAATTTCAAGCCATCTCAGGCCAGTATCATAAACACATCATGAAACAGACAGCAGCTCTGAACCACTGAGTTCTGTGTCCTTGCTGTGCAGAGCTGCCATTAGCAACTTCAAGGGAGCCAGCAATGATTAAGGTTCCAAACACTGCTGCCATATCATTATGATATGAAATGGTTAAATTTAGTTCCCCTTTTTTTTTTGTCTTTTGTTCCCATAGCTACGGTATCAAGCCAAGAGCTATATCCATTATTCATATACTCTACTGAAACCCTTCTCCCTGGGAAGTCTATTCACAAATCTCATGCATTAATCAAAATAGTAACTTGTAAAGGTCCTGGGATCTTTCAGCTTTCTGTGTAGACAAGGGGAATGGCTCAGCACTTATCATCTGGCCTTAAAGTAAGTGCAGGGCTCTACTGGTCCCCAGTAAAATAAATGCCTCTGAGATAACAGGTCTTGGAAGCTACAGCCAGAAGGACCAGCAGGGATCTGAGTTTTATTCAGAAGGAAGGTCTCAATCCAGGAATGTTCTGAAGGAAAACCCACCCACCAGTTTCTTGCAAACTTTAATGAAAGCTACCCAAATTTTCTTGCAAATGGTAAAGCCCTTCCAATCAAGTCTGAATGAAAGCTCTTCCAGCTGGTAATTAAGGAAAATTTGCATAGCAAAGCAATACTATTGTTAAAATCTCTTATTTTTCTTTTCAAAATATGATTGATAGCAATGATTTAAACAAATAACATTCAATACTGTTTTGTGTAATATCCTCTCAGTCTTTAAAAACAGTTGCTGAAATGATGAGTTCCCTTTTAACCTGGCACAGAACATTATGTGCTGGAGAAGGGTATTTGAGGGCTGAAATCCTCCCAAGATCAGTTTTACACCCTATGTGTATTTGAACTCTTGTTCATGGTCAGCTGTTACAACAGAGCACTCCAAGCTTGGCTGATGGTAACTTTTTATTAAAACAAATGTGTTCATTAACCTAAATAATGATACAAAATCTGACTTTCTCCAGTGCTTCATGGGATGTTTCCACCAACTGAGCAGATAAAAGACAAAAAGATATACTGGGCCTACCTGCCAAGTATGGTCTTGCAGCATCACTTGGTTGCTTTTGCATTTCTTTTTTAGAGCAATGGTATCATTAGGATTGGTTCTATTTCTTCTGAACTGATCTGATTTCTCCTAATTCCTGCTGTCGAATACACTGGTGCTTCCCCTGCCTCTTCATTTAGAAGCAGTATATGTTGCATATAATTATTTGCTATGCATTTATTTGTAACCCCCTCTTCCATTATATCAGTGATCCAGAGCAGGTCTTGCTCAATTTTTTTCTCTTAAGCAACTCTTGATGCTCGTCAGAATTGCTGGTCATTGTGACACTACACTCAGGACAAGAACAAAGAGAGAATGCCAAGTACGACTGCAACTTTTGTTGCCTCTGTTTCTATACCATATGCACTTTCATGTGTTGTCTCCCACCCCAGCCCCCTCCAAATCCCGTGAGAATGAATTACACATTAATGTAGTGGAGTAGTGAACAAATACCTTGGGTAATTGTATCTGCTATGTGTATTTCATGTGACTGCTTCTTATAACAAATGTGTGAAATATCCTTGTGTGTCAGAAGAACAGTAAATCTAAGACAAATGGAAGATTTACTGCCTGTGTTACATAAATGACTTCATCGTCTTGATTCAGGAACATGTAATAGAAAAGTAATGTTTAATATTACCCTCCCAGTGCACCTACAATAATGTATGATCCGTACCAGTTCAATTTTTCCTTTATCACAGACCATATATTTGTCACTGTTTTTCGTAGGCATGAAGTTACTTTTTGCCTATTAAATTTAAATTCAGCCAACAAAAAGGAAATTATGAACAGAAATCTTTGTCATCTGTTTTTCTCTTAGCCTCTGAAATCCCTGTTTGCTGGGTTGGCTGCTTAAGCCAAGCACCGTAACTGGTGTAGAAATTTTCTTTTGTCCCTGTTGTTCTGGCTCATGTATCTCTGTATGATTTCATGGTCTTCAACTGGACACAGTTCCTCCTCTGTCTGCTGTTACCGTGGGCTTTTGGTAATGACTGCTGTGTTTTTAAATCCCTCAACACTTCTCACATGAAAGACCACAGAGCACATTATGTTTTTTCATATATAAAAAAGACTGATCATGATTGCAAGCAAACACTATGATTTTGGAACTGGTGGGAAAGAAAAACCTAGTCAGCAGTCTAAAGTTTGCTTTTTTCCTAGCATGTCCCTAGTGCCCCTACTGACTCACAGCCTATGGTCTGAGAAGATGCCAAAGCTGTGGGAAATGTCTGCTTGCTGTGCTCCTCAGCATTGCTGGCTCCCTACCTCCCAGCCCTGCCACGGCCAGTGACCGTGTGGGTGCTGCAGCCTTGCCTGGATCCCTGCAATAAGGCATAGTGGGTGCTGTGTGCTGTAGGCTTGCTCCATCCAAGTAGGGGAATGGCTGGTAGCTTGGGAAAGAAGCAGGAACCTCAATGTGGTTGTAGCAAGGTTGGGGGTTGGTCTCTTCTGCCAGGTAACAAGTGACAGCACGAGAGGAAATTACCTAAAGTAGTAGCAGGGAAGGTTAGGAAAAATTTCTTCACTGAAAGGAGGGACAGGCTTTGGAATATGCTGCCCAGGGAACTGGTGAAATCACCATCCCTGGAATTGTTTAAAAGGTGTGTGGATATGGTGCTTGGGGATGTGGTTTAGTGCTGAACATGGTTGTGCTGTGTTAATGGTTGGTCTTGATAATCTTAGAGGGTTTTTTCCAAACTGAATGGTTCTGTGGCTGGCCCAGATTAGGAAGATATAGGGGCAGCCATGTTGGGGCCCTGCTATGGTCTTCTTGGCATGCCTTTTCCATCCCCAGTGTCCCTGGAGCCCTAGGCTCTTTCACTCTCTGATCCTTAACCCTAACCATACCCCGGATCAAAATTCAGCATATCTATGCACCATTTTATCCATAAGAGAAGGAAGAGCAGTAAGAGGTATTTTTTTATTTTCATTTGAGAGATGCACTAGGATGCATTGATGTTTAGACTGTCACTATTTAGTAGTTTAGATTATCCTCTTCAGTTCAGTTTACAGGGAGAGCAATATCACTTTACTGCTTTCAACAAACGCAGCTTTGCAACAGTACTCCATCACTACTTTTCCACATAGCAACATATATCAAGTAGGCTGTGCCCAGGGATGGTTTTCCACTTTAAATAAAATCCAGAAAACCCCACTTTTTCAGAAATAATTTCTTTATTCCACCAATCTGTGGTGAATGTCTGTGCACAGAGACTCTGGGCCTTTCTAGATGTTACTTTGTCCCTTGTACCCTGTTGATTTCTACACGGAGGGTCTCCTCCTCTCTGACCCTTCCAGCTCTTGAGAGTATAATTACTTTTCAAGTCCCCCTGCTTTCTTTTGCAGTGAAAGGGTCTCTGGAAATCCCAGGAACCTGTAGTGGTGAGACAATCTGTAACCCAGCCATGGATGCTCTGGCCAAGCTAGAACTACCTCATGACAAAGTGGATCCCTTCGTGCATCGCCTTCTGTTTCTCCCACTTAGTCATATACAACTGGGGTATGTCAGTTGTATATGACTAAGTGGGAGAAACACTTATTCCTCTGGCTAAGCATGCAAATTCCTGTATTCTTGGAGTCTGCTGTGCATTGTGCTAATCCCTCTGTTTAGTCTTTCTCTTTTTGTCCCAGTTATTTGGTGATTCTCAGAGTTGGAGAGTTCCTTTTCTTTCCTTTTCTTTTCTGTGCTTAAGACCCCTTCCTGGAACAGTGCACAAGGGAATTATAAATTATTAAACCCAGGTTTGCTCATATCAATAAGCCCAAGAACATGTGCTGGTGCAATAGTTGTGGTTTACTTTGCATCTGCTTGCCAGTCAGCTTTCAACATTCAATATTTCTTAATGCCTTGTCACCTTATTCTTATGTGAACCAGAGAATTTCTTTTCAGTTTTTAATTGCATGAAGTTCACTTAGCTAACTGGATAACAGAATAAATAACAAAGTCCAAGAGATTGAAGTTCTTGGATGCCAAACTTTATCAGCCACAGAGCCACTATAACAGGGTGAGTTTCTCCAGGAGAGACAGCAAAGCCTGGGAGCTGTTGTAAGAAGCTGGTGCATTAACTGCCCCTTGTAGAAATGGTGTAATCCCCATTCCATGATGCCTGAATTTCCATTTTCCCTTCCATTGACTAGGGATTATAAACAGATACACCTTGCTTATGGAGGCCTTTTGAAGGTCTCTGTTGCAAGGAACTTCCAGAACACTAGATCTTTCTTGATATTTTGATTATTTTATTGGCATGTCCAAGGACAGCAAAATCCACCCAACTCTGGCAAGTCACTGCGTGTAGCCCTGGTGTGGGAAATATCTATCTAGAGAGATGAGCAACGAGTGAGACATATGGGGAATAGTCTGGTCTTCAAGTTAGAAATTTCACAGCTACGCTCCAGCATCTCGAGCTGTATAAATGAATCATCAGCAGAGCGAAACCACAGAATGACACCAGCTTCCCTAAGAGAGTCTCTCTATATATACAGCTGCTAGACTTGCACATTTCTGTTTATAAATACTCAGTGATATCTAACCGCAAAACAATGTGGCCTTCTCAGCAGACATCTCCAAAAAAACCCCAAAACTCTTGTTCTATCTTTCATTTCTTCCTGAGTTATTCTGAACCAGACTTTTGCACCTCCAGATAAACAATTGAAACACATACTGCTGTATGTGATCAAGATATTTTCTGGATAAAAAGACAGCCAGGGAAGAACTCTTCTGAACAAAGCTGTTGAAAAGTGTTGATCCTTATTAGATGTATCTGAGAATATTAATCTATCTGGGAACTGCAGTCCGTCACTTGATTGCCCTCTTCTAAAAGGCCAAAATTGCCACAATTCACAGTCCTTTTCTTACTCCTCCTCATGAGCCTGGAAACCAAAATTCACTTCTAGCTGTTACTTCTTTATACCCATTGCAAGAGAGCCTTAATGCAAGCTGTCACACTAAAATGGATATTATGAGTGGAAAGGGGAATCAGCACATTTGTGATTCACCAGTGATCTGGGAAATCACAGAAGATTATGTTGTCCATGAAGAGCTTGCTAAACCACAAAATGTGAAGATTGCAATTATTTAGATGCTGTGCAATTATTTAGCTGCTGACTATGCTGCAGTGCACCTTTTGTGCACCCATGAAAATTTTTTACTTGAGGTACTGTGTGAAATAGTCATGTGAAGACATGAGTGTATGCAAGCTACCATTCGTCAGAAAAGGGGAAAATTAGTCACATATTTAGCAGTCATTTCCCCTTTTTTTGGGAAATCCAAACACTTATTTTTTTCTCTGTCCCTGCCTCTGTTTCTCTTATCCTCACTCTACGGAAGGAAAGAAAGTTGGGTTTAAAACGTTATTTGGTTTTGACACAAATCTGATTGGGCAATGAGAGACAAATTTCCGCTGTGTGTTGAGCTCAACCCTATATATAAGGTCCTCACTAGGAATTTTCAGTCTGATAGCTTCTTTATGTGAGACACTTATAGCTGAAAGACCACAGAAACACAGGTAGGTGAATCTGATCGAAATTTGGGAATAAAAACCTTCCCTAAACCCTCAAATGGTGTAGGGCTTATGGAGGTTGTTAGTTACTAAACCAAAGGGACCAGAAATCTATGAACAGAATAACCAAGTATTTTGTCAGGCAAAGAATCTGAAGAGAGAGAAGCTCACCTCTTACAGGGTATTGATGTGAACCATGGGGCTTTTTAATGCCTGTAGCACCTGATTCAGGTGTAGCTGGGAGAGGCTAGAGCTCTATACCAATTCCCTGGAAACCTGTGCAGACCTAAGAGTAGTAGGGGTGACCCATGGTTATGAAACAGCATTATTGAGCAAGAGGTTGGTTTTGTGGTGTTGTAGAGATGATAATAAGATGGAAATAGTTTATTGTAGTCAAACCATCAGATGTCAGGTAAGTATGGCTACTAGAACAGGAAGGAATTTGGATTAAAACCATGATGGAAGTATGAGAATGACAAGATACAAAAAGATTCACCTATGAATATGGCTTTGTTATGTTGGTAGAAATATTCATTTTTTGCTTTTGGTTTTGATTTGAAATAGTTGTACAGTCATTTAATATTCATCATAGTTTTAAGGTAATGTTAAATGCATGCAATTTCCATTTCTGTATATAAAATGGAAACAATGTAATGTATCATGTGGATATGTGTACTGTATTTCTCATAAATTCCTTACATAGAGCATAAACTAGTGCCTGTCTCCAGCATGTTTTATATATTTTTGCCCATGGCATACTGAGGTAAAGGATAATCAATCAACTGAGTAGCAGGAGATGAGACCTCGTGGCAGAGCAGAAGCATTTGGTGATGTACACAGACACTGACATGCCCATATCAGGCCCATACAGATGATACTTGATGAATGATTGGCAGAGGAGAATTTTGTTTTCCCTAAGTAGCCACG
>WAAG01086393.1:22255-33617 GCA_013390105.1 Tichodroma muraria | reverse complement strand
TTATTCAGTAAGATGTTGGTGTGATTTTTTCATAGATCAAATGTAATTCTGTAAAACTATTCTGGTGGTTATAATTCTGACCTTTATTCCTCACCCTCAAACTGTGGGAGGAGCGCATGAGTTCCACTACCCATTAACTTGAATTTTGATGTCTGTATGGCCAGCATGGGTGTTTCACCTTCGTCATATCTTCACACCTTTCTAACTTGGCACCCACTTAGCATCATTGTCAGAGCTGTGGTTTGTGTGATGTGTTGTGTGTCTCAACCTTTGCAGAGCATGCCTCCCTCTCAGGTGCCCTGTGCTGGCTGTGCTGTGCCTGCAGGAAGCAGTGCCAGCATCATGCCTGAGGAGAAGATTGTAAGTTTTGTACCAGCTTCTGTCTCAAGGCCTGGTGGTGGGCTTGAAGCACTCGCGCTACTGCAGCAGGAAAAAGAAGTTGTGAGGTGGAAATAACCACTTGTGGCTGATTGTAGGTTATGGTTGTAACAGTTGCTTGCCTGGCTTGCAAATGCATTTGGTCATTGGAACTAACTCCACTGGGGTTTGGTGTTTTGTTTTTGTTTGTTTTAGGTTTTAATGTTTATATGTCATTTGTCTTGTGGGGTTGGGGGAGAGGGGAGGCTGTAGTGTTTTCAGGGTACAAATGATCAAGCAAAGGATGGGTTAGTGAGCCATGCTGTTGTCACTCTAATATGCCTTGTATGTTACCTAGATTTTGTGACTATACCCCAGAGTAAATGGAATGATCCCATTTGGTGTAAGTAACCGTGCATTTAGGTGTGGGTACACTATAAAAAGCTTATAATTGCCTGATATGGAAGTAATATGACTAAAATAAGATTGCCGCTCTTAATTAACCTGCAGCCTGTCTTCATCATAATTCAGGTGGAAATTGAGGTGGAGGGGTTTTGTTTTAATCTTCACCTGCTAAATCCTTTTCTCACTGCTGCTTCAACAAAAGGTGTATCATCATTTCTGCTCTATGATGGTTTTGGTTTTGGGGCTGTGGAACATGGCTACAAATACTTGCTTTAATCAGAGCTTTAGATTTAAAATTCAGAACCTTCAAATTATTTCCTGTAAGTCCTATGGGACACTTTTCCACCAAATGCTAGTGATGGGTTCTTCCTAGAACTGAAAATCGACAGTTGTTTTCATTCCTACCATATAGCCAAGCCATTAAAAAGCCTGATCTGGATTTCTAATGCTGTTTCATAGGTTGTTAGACCAAAGTATCCTGAGTGTTCTAGTGTATATATTTGAAGCTTGGCTTCTGGGTTTAGGTGGCAACTGTTTTATTCTTAATCATGTTAATTTTCCATAAGGTAGCTGATGTGATGACTCACACTGAATCACTGATACAAATAGCATGAAGGTATTTGGAAGAAAAAAATCTTCTAGTGGGTTGAAAAAACATCCCATGGAAAATAAATTGTTACAAAACTTTCCATAGCAACTTGAGGGCAGTTTTAATCCCCTGAGTGAAAACAAAGTCCCACCCCATGCATGCCCTGAATTAACCCAGGCACTTGCCTGTGCTGTTTTCCACAGATATGCAGAGCTTTCAGAGCTAGAAAAAGGCAACATCCTGTCACCAGGCTTTTCCAGCTAGAAGGGAACTAATTCACTGAACACTGTAAACCTGCTGTAGCCAACAGGACTGTGGAAAGAGCTGTTCTCTCAGTTCTCAGCTGCTTGCTCCTGCTGACTTCTCCCTTGTATCAACGCAGCTTTTTGTTTGGTTGCATAGGAAGTCAGATCAAGGGAACTGATCCACACAGTTGATGGCTTGACTACCATGGAGTTTTTCATTTGGATCTAGTCCTCGGTCTGATGACCTTTTAGACCCTTGAGGGTCCTGGGGGAACAGGCAAGAAGTAGCAGCTGCCAGTGGGGAGGAGGTTGACACGTCTACTTTGCATAGCCCGGGCAGCCAGGTGTTGTGTTTAGCAAATGATGCTTCTGGGGGGTTTTATCACTTTAAGAAAGAAGCCTTTGTAGGACATAGGCTTCCCAGGCTACCCCATTTTTCAGAGCTGCAGTGAGTCCTATGTTTTAACTAGGCTGGAGTATTCCAATATTCAAAACACATCTGTCAAAGGAAGGAAAAGAAAACAAAAACAGTTAACAAAAAATATTTTTATTCAGTTGGATTGAAATAGAGCATTCAGCCTGAAATTTCAGAGAGTGCTTACACATGCTTGATATTGCAGTTGTATTAAAGCAGCATGATATAGGGGTGTGTTCTATATAATATAGGAATACAGTGACTTATGTTAAGATCAGATTAAGTGTTTTCATATTAAGTGTATTTAAATACTGCCAGTAATTAACATGTTTGAAGGAGGGTTTGCTAAGAGCAAACCCTTCTAGTGGGCAATAAAAATTGAGGCACCAGTGGGGCAACCACTAGATAAGTATTATTGATTTTTAAATTAGTAAAATGGGAACTAACTTGTTGAGGTTGCTTGAGAGGTGTAATTTAGGGATTTGAAAGCTCAGATGCTTTAACTTTTAATGACACAATATCTTTGTTACGAAGCAGGTGTAGGGAAGCTGCTCTGTACTTTTGCTTATTTTGCTTCTTTACTGCTAGAACTTGATATGTAGTCTCGTCTCATTAGTTCTTGTTGTCATGGTCTTTCTGATGCCAGTTCCTAAATCTGCTTTTCATTATAGTCATTCTGTTACATCCCAGGGAAATTGCTGAAGCTTCTTGACCAGTTGTTCAAAGATTTTATCTTTATTTATACCAATACCCTGAGCTGTACAAGGCACCTTCTTTCTTTGTTCCCCCAACATCTCATATCCACGGAAATCTGAAGAACTCTGAAATCGCTTTGTTTCTGGAATTTCCCAATCATGAAACATAAGAGGAGCTCTGGAAGGAAATGTCTTGTCCTCACCAGGAACATCTTTTGTTTGTCACAGGGTGGTGTCTCCTCACCTACTTGTAACATTCTTCATAGCCCATGTTCTAGTAAGAAGACTGGTTCTCTGTACCTTAGTTGTTGTACTTGTGATGACAGATAACCCTGAAATGGCACATGACTGACACTGTGGTTACTTGTTTGACCTTTCCTAATCACTCACCAATGTCTGTTTGTCTGTAGAGCCATTTCTCAGTTACAGCCTCTTAACCAGTCTGATTCTGAAAAGGAACACCACCAAGGTGGGGTTATTTCAGTCACTTGAGGAATCCTGTAAGTTTCAAAGGAGACACAGAGAACTCTGTTATAAAAATAGCTTTTGGTCTCATGGGGACATTTAGCTAGTATCACCTAGAAATACTTCATTAAATGTTTATTAGTTTGGAGGTCATATATAATTTTCAACTTTAAAGTATATTTGATAAACTCTTAGTTTTAAATGTTTTAAAAAAAACAAACTATAAGGTTCTGCATAGAACAAAACTTAGTTATGTACAAGTAAAAGTGGCAAAAGGGAAGGATTAAGCAGAATGATTAAGAAAACATCCCTCAGAGATGAGAAACTGGTATCCTGTAATTTGCAAAAAAGATGCTTTGCATAAGGCTTTAGTGCTTGGAAGGGTGTTTGTAGTCTCTGTAAAGTGGGCATTATTTTTTCCTTTACTTATAAAGGAACTCTGGATTTCTGATGTAAGTAGCAAGACTTTCAACAGTTTAAATAATAATCAGTAGTCTTACATGATGTTTCATAACACTATTACTCCTCTTCAGAGAAATAAATCATTGCAAACTAAAGCCTTCATCCAAATTTTCTATGAGAAATAACTCTGAAATTGTGATGTGAAAATTAGGAAAAAAAGGGTATCAAGCCTTTACTTGAGCAAATACTAATAATCTGAAATGTGGTTGGATATGTCAGGTATACTTAGACGAGTAGAGACATTGTGTTCAGATACTGAACTAGCTGTTCTAGCAAAAAATTAATATTATTGAGCATCTTGAGGAGTCATCTTAAGAGGCCATTCTGCATGGGTAATACTGAATCATATTTCTATGAGTTTGCGATGAGTTTGTACGTGGTAGGAATGGACATGAGACCTTGTTACAGGTAAGGGCCATCTGACATATGGGGAGAGGCTGGAATATCTGGAGCTGTTCAGCCTTAAGTAGACCAGTCACAGGGACATCTTATCAATGTACAAAAACACCTGATGGTCCAAGGCAGACTTTTCTCAGCAGTGTCCAGTGACAGGACATGCGGCGACTCAAAACACATGAGATTCCATCTGATCACAAGATGGAACAAGAAGACATTTTGTCTACTGTGAGAGGTGTGAAACACTGGAATGAGTTGTGTAGGAAGGTTGTAGAGATCCCAAAACCCACCCAATTGGACACTGTTTTGGACAGCCTGCTCTGGCTAGCCCAGCTTGAGCAGAGGGAGATTGGGCTCAGTGACCTCAAGAAGTGCCTTCCAGTCCAAACAATTCTGTGATTATTGACATGGGCAAACTGAGCAAATCTGTTTCCTGTCTGGGCATTTGAAGTCATACAATGTTATTTAAGCAGAATTGGCTATTTTGAAGTGTAGGAAACATTTTCAAGAGGATGTTTATCCTGATGTGTTGGTACTCTGTGGTCATCTGGTAACCTATTCTACTTTTCCTTTTACATTGGTGAATCACAGCAGGTGTCTGAAAGCATCCAGGTACTTCACATATCATACAGGATCTTCCTTGATCAGAATTTGAAATCTGTGATGCAGATGAAGGAATTGAGAAATGATGAGTGCTTGCGTTTCTTTGAAGGACTGAAAGCAGTTTTCATTTTTCCCAAAATACAATTACTTCTGGTAGAAGTTTGCTGTAAACTAACCATTTTTAATATATATGTATGTGTATACATATACATATGTTCTACTTGCATATATATGTATGCATAAATGAAGACATATATGTATATAAAAAAGGAAGTACTTAAAAAAACATCATGTGGAGTCCTGCTTGCAGTATTTTATCTTGGGGGAGCAGCCCTACCATATTGCTGGAGCCTTTCTCACGTGCATCTTTACAGACTGGAGTCCTCAGCTTGAGGTGGACTCTGGAAAGCCACATCTGTGATCTGGTCACAGTGCATCCCCACACCATCACCAAGGGGGAGTTCACAAGGAGGCATCTCCAAATTCTGCCAGGGTGATTAGTGTCATTTATTTCCCTCCAAACACATACATGTATGCATACAAATGCTTCCTTGAAGATTTGCTGTAATATTTGATCCTTTTGCTTGTATATTCAAACATTCTGAACATGTTCAGGTGTGATAACCAGGGGTAAGCAAAATTAATTAGCCTTGCTTATATCAGGTTAATAGAAAATCCCACTGTGGAAAGTTTTTAGTAATCCCAAAGTTTTTAATAACCTGTATTGAAGCAGGGACTCTGTAAGGCCTTTTCCATTCATATTTATGTTTATCTTGTTAGTCAGTGAATTAACTCTATAAAATACCTTCAGTAGGTTTAATTAGTCTAAATCATGGGGGAAAAAAGAGTTTGTAGATGAAAATATGTAACTTTCCTTTTATTGCTTTATGTTTTCTGAACAATTTAGAATTTATTTTCTAAAAATTGAATAGCTCAGTGTAGATAGGGTATGTTCCCAGCAGCCCTTTTCAATGGTGTCTTCCATTCTTCAGTTAAAGAATATTAAAGGTACATATTTCTCCATGTAGGAAAGAAATGCTCAGAATGGAAAAAATCAAGGATCATTAGTTTATTTTGGAGACCTTACTGTCACAGGTTCCTAATCCTAATTCCTCTTTTCATTTGCAGGACTCTGAGGAGGAAGACAGTGAGTTGGAGGCCATTAATAAGAAACTGATAAGTCCACAAAGTTTTCAAAATTTCCGGCCTTATGTACCGGAGGAATTTGCTGACTTCAGTATTTACAATGCTAGCCTGGAGAACAGGGAGTGGTTTTCCTCTAAATCAGACTTCGTGAGCTCACGTGTTCTTGAGAAAGAGGTGTCCCGCAGCCCCACCACTAGCAGCATCACTAGTGGCTACTTTTCCCACAGTGCCTCTAACGCCACTCTGTCTGACATGCTTGTTCCCTGTAGCGATAGCACAGACCAGCTAGCCAGTCACTCCAAGGAGCTGGACTCCAGCGATCCCTTGGGATCATCCCTCGCACATGATTTAAGATCTTTGAACAAGGAATGTCAAGAGGCAGAAAAGGAGTTAGTGAGAGAGAAGTTACCTGTGGTACCACTGAAAGAAAACAGTGCCTTAACAGAGCAAGTACCACTGACATTCAGTGCCACTGGCAGAGGCTCTCAGCAGTTACCCAGAGCTGGATCCCTCTCAGCCCTAAGTTCCTTGGATGGCAAAAACACCATCGAATTTTCAGCACGCGAGGTGACGGTTGAGCACACGACGGACGTTCTGGAAGATCACTCCTTTACTGAGTTCATGGGCGTTGAAGATGGGAAGGACTTTGACCATTCAACAGCTCCACAGTCGTGTTCCCTTCTGTCCTCTAACAGAGCGAGTGCCTCGGAGTCACCCCGGGGCCCTGGCAAGGGGCAGAGCTCGTGCATGGGCCAGCAGAGCTCTGCATGGCTTGCAGATGCTGTGGAAAGCCCTTTTTGTTCTGGACTGGTGAAAGACACTTCAGACCATGAGACTTATCCTGATGCTTCCATGGATGATTTCATTACGAAGGACCACTTGGATGGTTCTGATTGTGAAGAAGGTGCTTCTGCAGATCAAGCCCATGCCTTGCCGAGCTGGGTGGCCGTGGGTGAGCAAGTCTGTGTTGGAAGTAATAAGATGGGCACAGTGAGATACGTTGGAACGGTGGATTTTTCAGCTGGAATCTGGGTTGGAGTTGAACTCAGTGTTCAGCTGGGTAAGACTAAATGTGTTTTGGGTTATCTATACAGCTAGTGTGACCGATTTTTAAAGTCACAGTACAGTCATACATTCCAGTTCAGTCCTGGGAAGCGCCTCCAGTTTCATGAAGCTTGGTATCTGATACACCCAATTCTCTGCTTTTTGGTTGTAGGGATGCTCTGGTCCATTTTTAACTGCCTGAAAGCCCTGCTTTTGCATGTTGTGGTAGTTCCCCATTGGTACCCATCTGTTTTTACAGATCAGAGAAACAAGCAAAGCCTAAAATCGGCAGATTTTTTTTTAAATCGGTGTGCATCACTTGTCAGATAGGTTTGCTGTCAGTGGCTTTTAGAGATTTATTGTTGTTTTCCACTGGGGAAAGATGAATTCCAGAGTACAGGTTTTCTGTAACTTCACTTCAGAGGGGTCAGAAAAAGTCAGTGCTCTGCAAGTATTAAGAAACTTCTATAGAAATGCCTCAGGTCATTTAAAAAGATGTTTTTAGTAGTTTAGTAGGTAATACCACTTGTGCCAGAAATTTGTCTCCAGATAAATTTTAAGCTTTGCAAGCAATTGGTTTTGAGAATAGTTTATTTTGCAAAATGAACACAAGCTTGGCTTTTTAAACTGTTAGTTAACAAATCAATATTTTAGAAAATCATCTTTTTGGTCACATTTCAAACCCTCCTTTCCAAGTTTTGTTCTCCCTAGTGTATGGTGAGCATCTGGCTCTGTCACTCAGCAGGAACAATCTTGACTATTTGACAGATAACCAAAGCTATTCACACTTCAGCGCCCCAGTTGTATGTGCTAATGGCAGCGCCAGCATTTAATCCTGTGCATTTCTTTCCATTGAAGGGAAGCACGATGGAATTGTGAAAGGCAGAGAGTACTTCCACTGCAAACCGCGACATGGTGTTTTCGTTCGTCCTGGGCGCCTCAGCAAAGCACCAGCTCCCACAAGGAAATGGAATAGCACTTCCCGGTCTCAGGCATCTTCCACTTCAGAGAAACGGAAGAGTTCTGTGCTTCAAGGCTCATCAGCCACTCCCAAGACAGGAGGAGACATCCTCTGCCATTCAGGAGACGCAGCGGCTTCTGCTTTTTCTAGGAAACAAGAAAACAGGAAATCTTGGATTAACTAAACCGCAGTATTTTTGCACTTCCTACACGCATCACTGTGTAGAAAACTTTACGGATTTTTGAAGCTATTGTACATTTTAACCTGTCCATACGGAATGTGTATTCTCTAGAGTCCTTGACTTAATTCTCTAATTTTTTATAAATAATATATATATTATATATATATGAATGTGTATCTATAGTTTGTCTGCCAGTGGGCAGATATGGCTGCACACTAAAACACAGTTAAAGCTGATTGTAGATAACTGAGGTACTGGACTATTTGTTATGCAACAACTTGGGAGATATATTTTAAACAACAAAAGATATTTTATTGAGGAAAAAACAAGATGTAAATCCGTATTTGGAAAAAAATTCCAACCGCTATGGTTTGCTGTTCTTAATTACCAAAGAACTTGTTTTAGACTGACAATATTTGCTGTTTATATCTTTCTATTGTAAATGTTTTAACTTGTAACTTTGGTGCCATGTTTCTTTCAGTCACTGGGCACCGTGCAGCCTTCTGTGTTTAAGCACACTGAATATCCAACTGCTTCGTATGTTTTGTCTTCCTAGGGGCCTGCCACTGTGCTGACTTGGCATTGGAATGACTGATGATGCCTGAAGCTATGAGTCTGGCATTTCACATGTTAGCAAAAGCCAGCCGGGCAGTTTGACTGCAGAAACAGTATTACTGCAAGGGTGTGAGAGGACAACATTCTGGCTTTTTTAGGGGGTTTTGGGTTTTTTGGGTGGGGAGAAATTGGAAATAATGAAGCAGTAAATGGATCATGACTGCAAACTTTGCACTTGTTACTTGCTGGTTTATTATCAAGATGAAATAGAACCTGCTAAAGTAATTTTAATCTGTAAAGTTTATTTTAATAATGGGAATGATGGAGGGATTTATGTCTGGTGCTCATGAATTCCTAAGAAGGTTGTTCCACATGTAGATACTGTAGATGCCTGTACAAGCGTTCTGGATATTTGTAAAGCAACATGGTAAAAAAATGAGTGAAGTGAATGGCCTGCTGTATCTTTTCTTTGTTCCTTAGCAAGTGAATGATTGAGATACCTGGGACCTTACTGAAAAGCTGCTGTTCTTTCTTTGATTGTTGTGTACAGTGAGCGGACTCTCGTATTTTACTATTTACTGTAAAGAACTGTAATTTATATACTGCCATACTGTATTTAATTGGTGCAGACCTATTGTGTGTTAGAATACAGACTGTTTACTTGGGATTTAAAAAAAAAAATGTTTTGCTTGTGTTTGGTACAATTAGGCTTCATGCTCAAAGAGGGACCTGTTTCTAGCTGGTGCTGCTCAGATGCAAAGGACTTGATAAAAATGCTGAAGGATAGTGTGGTTGGAGTGGAAGACTGGATGGTATGAACCCATCCTACCACTGAGCCTCAGAGGAGAATAGCAGCCCCTGTGGGATACACATTCCTCGCCTTCTGCTTTCCCGGTCTCCCCCAGGAGAGGGAGCAGAGCCAGGGAACTCCTGGCGGAGAACAGAATCGTGTGGTTCAAGGGGAGATGGGACAAGTTCGTGGAAGACAGACAAGAGAGGATCATTGCTAGATATATAAAGGCCTCAGCTGCCTGCAGCATGGTTGGCACCTGGGAGGGCAGTGTGAAAGCTGGAGGAGGCAGTGAAAGGAGGGGCTGTGAAGTGCAGTGCACTTGCCCTTGCCATGGATTTGTCCCTTCTAAGACAGGATTCTTACGTGTTAATTGATTTTGGTGAAATGCATATCTGTGCAGAACAGTTCATGCTTCTGGTGTCCACCTAGACATGCTGTGCTCTCACTGCATCGGTAACTGCTGCTGGAGGAAACTGCTCTAATAGAAAAAGATTTTATGCAGTATTATTTTATCAGATGATTGTGGGACACTGCCAGGTATCAATACCAAACACCCCAGTGTCTTGAAGTTAAGTTTAGATGTCACTTTACTCTTTTTATAAACATTTTAGGAAATCTACTTATACGTTGGCATTAGCATATTTGTCCAGAACCACTACAAACAATTCTGAAAATCAATGTGGCCATTTTCTTATGGCACACATTCAGTAGTTACACCAGGTTAGCATCAGCCAGCATCAGCTGGGCTTTTCATTGCTCAGACCGCTGAGAATACAGAATGCATGATTGATTGCTTCAGAAACACTGGGGTAATTGTGCTCTTGGAGTTGGCAATCCGTTTATGCCAAAGAGACCAAAGCAAGCCAACCTTGTGTCCTTCTGTACCCATTTCACATAACCTATGCCATCGTGAGTTCTGTTGTTATTAGAAGACCTGTACTTTTGCAAACCTTGCATGTTGACATGCCCTACCCTGGGTTGATGTAAAGTTAGGAGGATCTAACTTTAACACAGCTAATGAGTGTAATGATGTGATAGGAAAATGAAAGCTCTTTGGCTGATGTGCTCCTCAAAACGCTAGTACATAAACAGAACCATTTTTTTTCCTGTTAGCAGTGTTAGGCTAGGATTTTGCTGTCTTGAACTTTGGATTCAAAGTGGAAGAAAATTGTGGTGAGAGTGCCACTGTGAATTGTTTTTCTTTTCTTTTTCATATTAACTAGCAGCTAAAATACACTGCCTGATAAGATACAGTCTGTAGCAAGATCTCAATTTTAAAAAAACACCAATCATGACACTGAATAATATTATGTAGTGCCAATCCCTCATTCAACAGACCTGCCATCCTGTTTGTTTCCCCAATCTGTACAGAACTAATGGATTTTGACCATCAGGGTCGTTAGAATGCTAAATAAGATCACGCTGGCCTTCACCTCGTTTTCTGAGTTTATGATGTGCTGTTTTTCTGAGCATGCACGGCTTTAGGGAGACACGGAGTGCTCAGGGAACAGCTGTCACAGTCCAGCAAGCACCAGCACAAGCGTTCAGTCACCACCACTCGCTGTGTCAACATTCCCCCACCAAAGGCTTCCTTCGAGTTTGCAGCTGGAGGCAGAGTACCAAGTGCTGGTACTCTGTAAACAATAAAAGGTGCCATGGAGCAGTGTAATGAGGGAAACGTCGGCTGCCAGCTCCTGGGAGCAGCCTCTGGGTGTTGCCTCCCCTGCCCTCAGGTGAACTCGCTCAGGTAACTCGCCCTGTGCCGACAGGAGTGGGAGACGGGAGCTGCCCCCGGGGCTGGACAGGTGGGACTTGCCTTGCAGCCTTTCCCCTCTTTGGGTACATATTTTGGGGGCTTCTTCATCTGCTTAGCTGGTAATTTACAGAATCCAAAGGGAGGGGGAAAAACGCGTCAAAATCTCTGACTGAAAAAGACCATAATGATTTAAGGTTGTTGGGGAAGGCTGGAGAGGAGGCGGCTGGATGAGAGCAGGCGCTGCCTTCTTTATAACAGCAAAACGTGCTAGAACAGCTTCTCTCATTCAAAAAA
>WAAG01086393.1:0-11690 GCA_013390105.1 Tichodroma muraria | reverse complement strand
CTCTCCCTTATGTCCCCCCTCTTGCCCTTCCAAGCCCCCCCATGCCCTCGTTCACTTACCCCGCCCGTAATCCCCCCTCTCACCCCATGGAATGCTGACGGTGGCTCCCGCCTCCCCGCAGGCACCGGGAGCAGCTGAAGGAGAAGCGGCGGCGGCACCAGGAGCTGTTCGCGGAGCAGAAGGTACCGCGCTACCCGTGCCGGGCTCCGGGCAGGCCCTGGGTGTGTGCCGGCGGTGTCCTTGCCCTCCTGACTCCCTTCTCCCCCACAGAAGCGCAGGCTGCTGCCCGAGGCCGTGCTGCAGGAGCTGAAGGAGCTGCAGGATGTGTCCGCACGGTGAGGGATCATGGGGAGGTGGCAGTGGGTGTTGGGATCCCGACTCCACATCTCCGTGGGGCAGCCCGTTCTGGTTCTGGCTTGGGAGGCAGGGCTGGAAATGGGGGCTTTCGTGGCTTTGGGTGAAGGAGGGGAGTGTGAGTTGAAGTGTAACCTGTTGCCTTCCTTTGCTCCCCAGGCCCGCTGAGCAGACTGTGGCAGATGACCCAGGTATGCTACAGGTTGCTTTGCTACCGAGGTGCACATCTGCTATTCCAGGAGTTCATTCCTGTGCCAGAGCTCCAGTGGGGAGCTCTGGTGAGACCTCCTCCCGATCTTAAGCATGAACAGACTGGACAGACAGTCTTTTCTCAAGGAAAAGAAATATCTGAGGGAAAAGCAAAAGTTAGATTCAGTCTAATTCTTACACCTTTTACAGAAGTCACTTGCTGGGTGGTGATTTCACTTAAATAGCCTGAAGTGTTTAAGGAAATCATGAGCAGGTGTTACAGCAGAAAAAGGAAGGATTACCAAAGGTGGATTAATATTTAGCCCTTGTTTAAGTTATAAAGGCTGTTCCTGGATAGTTGTTAAATCGCCTCAATACTTTATATATCAAACCACAGTTTATTAACATCTGTAGAATATTAAGTAACTTTTTTCAAACTCAGAACTACAAAATTGAGTCTAGAGCGTTTATGACTGCTGTTTTTGCTTCAGCTGTAATTCGAAGTACTTCACAAAAAATCTTTCATTTAACAGTTCTCTGATCCAAACCTCACAAACGGCTGGATGGTGTAACTGCTACTTTTTCTTGCTTTTATTTAAAAAAGATCTGTTGTNCCTCTCTAAACCCCCCTCTTACCCTCCTAGCCCCCTTTTTACCCCCGTTCACGCCTCTTTCCCCCTCTTATCCTCCCCTTATTCCGTCCCTTATCCCTGCTTATTTCCTCATGTTGCCTCCTTTTCCACCCCTTATTTCCCTTACCCCCCACCCCTCTTATGCCTCCCCGGCCCCTTCTCCCTCTTTATCTTGCCCTTAACCCCTCTAAACCCCTTCCNCGCACGGTGAGGGATCATGGGGAGGTGGCAGTGGGTGTTGGGATCCCGACTCCACATCTCCGTGGGGCAGCCCGTTCTGGTTCTGGCTTGGGAGGCAGGGCTGGAAATGGGGGCTTTCGTGGCTTTGGGTGAAGGAGGGGAGTGTGAGTTGAAGTGTAACCTGTTGCCTTCCTTTGCTCCCCAGGCCCGCTGAGCAGACTGTGGCAGATGACCCAGGTATGCTACAGGTTGCTTTGCTACCGAGGTGCACATCTGCTATTCCAGGAGTTCATTCCTGTGCCAGAGCTCCAGTGGGGAGCTCTGGTGAGACCTCCTCCCGATCTTAAGCATGAACAGACTGGACAGACAGTCTTTTCTCAAGGAAAAGAAATATCTGAGGGAAAAGCAAAAGTTAGATTCAGTCTAATTCTTACACCTTTTACAGAAGTCACTTGCTGGGTGGTGATTTCACTTAAATAGCCTGAAGTGTTTAAGGAAATCATGAGCAGGTGTTACAGCAGAAAAAGGAAGGATTACCAAAGGTGGATTAATATTTAGCCCTTGTTTAAGTTATAAAGGCTGTTCCTGGATAGTTGTTAAATCGCCTCAATACTTTATATATCAAACCACAGTTTATTAACATCTGTAGAATATTAACTTTTTTCAAACTCAGAACTACAAAATTGAGTCTAGAGCGTTTATGACTGCTGTTTTTGCTTCAGCTGTAATTCGAAGTACTTCACAAAAAATCTTTCATTTAACAGTTCTCTGATCCAAACCTCACAAACGGCTGGATGGTGTAACTGCTACTTTTTCTTGCTTTTATTTAAAAAAGATCTGTTGTACTAACAAAGAGATGAGCGGAGAATGAAGCAAGACTAAAGTCACAGCTGGATTTCCCTTTGTGGGTTACCTGTAGCTGTTGTGTTGCACTGAATTTTTGTCCTATGATTAATCCCACTTTGTTGATGCCAAGGAAGAGGAAAGCTGGCTAGCTTGTTTTAAGTCCTGTTCCTGTTTCACTGACCGATTTTGATTTGTAATGTTTGGGAAATTTATTCTAGGTGAAGGACTTGAAGCTGGGGCTGTACAGCTGGAACAAGGCCAGGCCCAAAGGCAAGGCCAAGCCGAAGTGCAGGAGAAGAAAGGCAAGAGGCGCAAGGGTGCCAGGTAAGCGGAGGAGGAGATGATTTTGCCTGGTGTGGGAAGGAGCATCACAGCAGCTGTTCTGTCACTGCATGGCTGTACCCTCTCCTGCACTTTATGTTTCCCCGTCCTTTGTCTGATTGAAAACGTATTTATGTGCCGGAAGCACCTTTACTATCTTCTGGTTTAGCATGCTTACCATATATCATACATATGATATAAATAATTCTTACGTATCACGTATGTGTAACTGCTATGAGATAGCTGGGCAGTCGTAAGCACAGCAGTACACATTGTGTTGTGGGTGGGGTGGTTGAGCACCGAATTCCTGCATTTCAATCCGTTTTTCTCTCTTCTCTTTATTTGTCAATGATGGCCCTAGAAAATAATTGCTCTAGCTCCTGGTAGGGTGAGCTCGGACGCCCAAGAAAACTACTCAGGGCACACAAAGGCAAATGACAACAGCTTGAGAGTAGTGATCTAGCTTTTTATTTTTTTAATACTGCCACAACGCTCATCTGAGTATCAGAAACCACCACTGGCTGCTGCTGTGCTCAAGTTGTCTGTTGCCAAGCAGTGTCTGTTGTTCTGGATCCTGTAACCACACTACAGGGATTTACATCTCTCTTTGACTAGGACAAAAAGGAACTACATGGCTGTGTGCTTGAAAGACCACGGCGTAACAGGCCTCCACCAACAGCTGGCCAAAGACTTCCTAAATGCTCAGCTCTATGGGCCACACACCAACCGGGTGCAGGGTAAGCACTGTTGCTTGGGTGGGTCTGGATGGAGTCTGATCTGGCTTGAACTTGGTGATTAACACTTGTCTCATTTCAGCAAATGAATTTTTTTCCCTCGCAAACAAGAAAGACCCAGTCAAAAAAGCTGCAGTTCAGTTTGTGGACAACTCTTGGGGTGAGTATAGTAAGTCAGAGTAGGTACTATTTTATGCATATGTGGCTAAAGGTACACTTGAATAAAATCAGGGTTTCCATGCTGGAGCATCCTGGTTTGTGAACCTCTAACTCCAAGAGTTACTGGAGAGTAAGGGAAGGGCAGCAGGGCACTGCAGCCTCAGTGGGTGTCGTGAGCACACCCCTAGGGCTGGTGGATGAGACACAAGTTGAAAAAAAAATTACCTCACTCATGGTATGTCAAGAGACAGTTCTTGTCCTAGAGCCAGAGCTGCTCAGTGAAGCAAATACTGCAGTAGCTGTTGTTTCAGCCTTCCATCTCTGAGCTGTTGGAAGGCATTTCAGATGCATGTCAGACTTAAAAGCAGGGATACTAAGGGGAACAGCACCCATTTCTCTTCATTTCCATAATGGATGGGGACAGTCTCACACCCACACAGTCTGTAAGGCTTACAAACACCAGAGGGAAAAGTTACTGATCCTTAGCAAGCAGGGCCTGCTTTCCATCTGTGCTCCATCACTGAAGCACCACTGTAACCCCCACCCTCCTGAAGGAGCCTGATGCAAACTGGTACTCCTGGCCACTGGAATGTACCTGGGGCATATAAAATACCTTAGGAAGTTTATCAGTGTTTGAGGTGATTGTTCTGTTCTGAAATGCTGCACCAGCCAAGGGATTGCTGCTTCTACAGCACATGGGTATGGGCTGAGAAAAATGGTAACTAACAGCTATTTTGGTTTTTTTTAAGGGCAAGATAAAAAGGAAAAAGCAGCAAGGTTTACAAAACGTTGGCTGGCAACACAGATTAAAAGTGGAGTCTAAAGACAGCTTTTCCAGAAGATGCTGCTAAGGAATTTCTAGTGGCAGTTGATCTCAACACAACACAGGTGTTTTTTCCCCCTTCATCATCACTTTGCTTTCAGCTCCAGCCAGCAGAAGGTGTCGAGCTGTGCCTGATTGGACTTCCCTGTTCTCTCCCCCTTTCAGAAGTTCTTGGGGAAGCTACAGGGCATCCAGGCCTGTGTTGTAGAACAGCTGGTGCTAGGACCAGGCTTGCTGAGCTGCCTCCATGAGGCAATGCCTTTGCAGAGAATAAAGATGAGCAGTGTTGTACCTACTGTTGTGGATGCTGCATTCCTTACAGCAGGCAGTTATTCCTGCTGCTTCGGTGACTTGTGTCTCTAAGGAATAGCAGAATCATTAAATCAGCTCCCACAAGCAGGACACTTCTCTCCAGCCTGATGATTGCTTTCCAGCAGTCAGGGATTTCTCCCATCTGCAGGGAGTCCTGAGTGAGCTTCCTGCACCGTTAGCTAGACTCACGGTGTGGCAAGAACACGGCCCAGCCTTTCGCTTGCACCAGCCCAGCTCCCGCAGGGAAGTGGCCGCCCTGGCTGGAGGGATAAGCCACGCCCCTCGCGGGTCTCCAGCAGAACCGCTGTTCTAGGCTGGAGCTCTACAGCAAGGCAATGTAGCATACACGTCCATGCTACCGTGGATGGAGATGTAAGTTTTTAATGGCTGGTTAATTATGATATCACTACATTTTATTGCAATATAGTACTATTTAAGCACTTTTAAAAATGCAAGGTGTACAAAGATTAAATTAAGACTGTAAATTGACTAAATATTTGGTTTTTATATAAATAGGTCATAACCACACTGTGTTGACATGTAATACTGTTATAATACAACAGTTAAACTGGTGAGCCTACACAACAGAAGCTGTCTGTAGTTAAACAAGGAAACAAAGTTGAAAAGACCATGTTAAAACAAAAAACTACTAAGATCAACAGGTTGGGATTGTAAGTAGCAACAAACATATTCACTCAGCTCCTGAGTAATTCAAGTTTTACAGTACACATTAAAAAATATCATTTCTTCCCATCAACACTATATATCCAAACCATTTGCATTTTGCAAATTACACTGATTGAACTATGTAACAATGGGGGTGGAGGTTGGCAAGTCATCCTGCTTGACGTTTACATCACCCACATGCTAATACATCCATATTTTGTAGTCTTCCGTCCCACCACAAGGTAGCAGGATTTTTGGTTTGTTTTGGACAATCGTTCAAAGGATTGGTACTTGTCAATTTGGATGTCTGACGTTACCAGTCATATTTTCAACTCTTAGTTGTCTAAGAGGTTTAAAGATGGAAATCTCCTAACACTAAGTTAGAAATCATTTGCATCATGCTGTAAACTAGGAAGCAACATAAAGCGACAGACTTGTCCTTAGTACATAATTAAAATTCCAAATTCCAGTCAGCAGAGCTGGTCTACTTTCCATGTTGAATATGCCACAACACCTTTCAGACCTTCAAAATGCATAGCTAGTGTAGGTAGTCTTCCACTGTGGCGAACGCACAGGATCCAATTCCTGACCGGGCCATCAATCCTAGACACTGTGACGCCTGTCCCATGGCGAGGGCAAGCGGGGGTTGCTTTGGCAGATTGTGAGTCTCTGAAAAAGAGTCACAGTGGCACTTAAAATACCCGAATCATTTCATAATACACTGAAAACTTGACGTTTAAACTACTTAAATCTTTCATTTGCAAAGTTTGCTCTTAGAGTGAGACACAAAGCAGCAGCAACAAAGTGACTGTGCACAGCGCCATTATTGAACAGGCCCATTTTTGCTCTGAACTACAACAGCAGACAAGTACCTGTTATTTTACATACCCTCCAAAGCTATCCCTCTTTCCCCGGAAGAGTGTACCCTACACTGCTATCCTTAGGGTGGAGTGGCAGGGCCGCCTGCGTGGGACAAGGGATGGCACCCCGAGCCCCCTGGGCAGCCAGCAGGCCACACTTACCTAGTATTGCACTATTCAGCACAGAGCACACTGGTTCTCTTTGTATGGGGTCAAGCTGATTTCCAACAGGGCTGCTCCAGGGATCGGAATATGCAAGTAAACTGAACGCATCCTGTGGGAAGATGACTTCTGTTACATCTACAGCTACAAGCTACCAGTGAAAAGAAGGGCAATTTTGTTCAACTATTTTGATTCAGAATCACAAAGGTGACTGTCAGTGTCCATCAATACAAAAAGATAAAAAGAAATAGTGACAGGACTTCTTCCATTTAGTGTTTTTTTCCCAAGAGCAAGGCAAAAGGTAGCATTATTTTACTAAGTGATGGGGTAAGAGAAAATGGACTGAAAACTGCATGCACTCTTTGGCAGGAGAATTCTTTTCCAGAGCAGTCTCAAATCAAGGCTAATTAACATGCAGAGTACAAATAACAGCACATTTCGGGCATCTCTACCAATCCCCTTGCAGCTCATTTATCATTAGAGACAAAAACAGAACTTTGATTCAAGAGGCCAAGTTACATGGTCACAAATGAGAGAAAGGAAAGTGCAAAATTAATTTCTGTGTTTAACTGTGTAACAGCACAAAATTATCTTCCCGTGCATGTGCTACCCAGACAAAAAAGAAAGTACTACACCACAGCTGACCAGAACACCTGCCCTGAGACACGTGAAAAATAGCTGAAGTTAAAGCAGAACAGTATTCCAGCACAACATGCTGTGGGGAAGTTCCTGCTGGGCAGCACAGTTGTTCACCTTTACAAGAAGATTAAACATACCTTGAGCATTTTCTTATTCACTGTGTTTTTGCCACATTCTCTTCTTAGCTGCTCGCTCATTGCTTGCAATTCTCTTCCAAAATGGATCATCCTTTCAATGGCTGCTTGGCTGCCACCACATAGCTGGCGTCTTAACTGACTTGAATCTACTTCTAAAGAAATGATATCGTCATCATCACCACTGACAGAGCCCAGGGTAACAACCTACGGATCTACAGGCTCTGCACTGATTTCACTCAAACACAGCTGCCTGCCCAGAGGGAGAGCAGGTCAGCTGGAGACCCTGGCCCCACGTGCTTCTGTACCAGGCGCTGTTGAACTGCTCCTTATGGACATTTAAGAGGCCTGGTTAACTAACCGCAAAGGCTGTCACAGCATGTACTCTTTATGTGCAAGGGGTATTTTAAACTCATTAGAAGATAAACCAGATTTTACCCTAAAATTTTAAGGGTGTTTAAAAAACAACAATGAAAGTCCACACAGTTCTAACTTTCGTAATTCTTCAGCATTGCATTTCTAAAGATACACCAAATCGGGAACTAATAGAGGGTAAAAAATGCCGAGCTTGCCTCAACAGCCCTGATGGATTCCGGTACAAGACAATCATTTAGGCTGTTCATACTCCTTGCAGAACACATTATCTTAATCACTTGGATATTTCAGGCTTCTTTTGTAATCAAGCGGGACACTACAACTGATTTCTTTACTGCTTCCTACAATATTTCCCAATACTAGTGATTTTCCAAGATATTGATGCAGCTTATGAATAGTGAACCAACACTTGGCTTCTTTGAAAAATCTGCTTTTTAAAAATTTACATCTAAATCACCACATTTAAAAAAAGGCACATATCCATTCCTTGTCTTTTTTCATCAATGGAATCAAGTTTTAAAATGAGCATTTTGATAGGCTCTTCAATTATGAAACCACTCTTCTTTCTGACTTTAACACTGCTATTTAAGTGATGTATTTTGACTACTATTTCAAAAAAGGATTTTTGTTTTAACTGGCCACTTTTTTTTTTCCTTAGATGTAAGTGTATCACCTCTGGAAAATACCTGCCTACTTAACCTTACATACACAGCACTAAGGAGAATATATAAACATTTCAGAAAGTGAAACAACACCAGACTCAACCTGGGGGTGGGGTGGGGGTGGGTAAACAGTGTAGGTGAAGCATCCACAAGTCTTCAAGTAGTGGTGTTTGTCCCTAGGTCAGCCTAGTCTAAGACATGACTTTTCAAAGGTGGGAGACAACTACATTACAAAAAATGCGACTCTGTGCCCTGTGCAGCTGCTGCATGTCTGTCACAGCAAGTCTCTGCAGAAAAGGCTGCAAGAGAGCAAGGACCTGCTCCTGTTCTGGGTTTTCTGTCACAGAAATAAGGTCTTGTTATTATCCAGTTTCAGAGCATAATGCAGGGAAAATGGTCTGGCAACTTGCATTGCTCCTTGCAGGGCGCTGTAACAGAATGGCATTTGCTGTTCCACAGTTACCTGCACTTCCCAGCAAAGCTGCAGGATCAGCAGCAGCACACACCCCGGAACTGGGAAGTGCTCACAGAGCTCTGCATGCCCTGCTGAATTCTCAAGGTCTTCAGTTTCACATTTCATTTCAACTACAGATTAACTGACATCTGTTTAAATCAATTGTTTGAGTACCAATTCTGCAGCTGCACAAAGGGCAAGCAGAGGGGATTTAAACACTCATTTGTCACCAACAACAGGCATGACAGAGTAAAAAGCAAATTAAGCAAAACAAAGTTCATTTTTAGCTCATAACTATATAAATTGGTATTTTTTTTGGTGGAAAACATGGGGAAAAAAGTTAATTTTTCATTTTTACATTTCCCAAATAAATCTCTTGAGCATTAAATATTAGCACTTTGCATTTCAATATAAAAGATTTAGAATTTCTATGCTTACTGTAGAGCACAAAGATGCCATGAGAACCATGAATGGGAAGAGGGAGAAGCAATTTCCCAACTCAAACACAGGGTGCTACACAAGCGGGTGTTTCTTCTTAAAGGTATTTCCTTAGAAATTAATGATATTTTCAATAGCCATGAGTTACTCGTTTCCCCCGTTCTCACACTGTTATTGGACCACCTACATCAGTGGTTTTAAAATTTACATCTAGTCATAGCAAAACAATCAAAAAATTAAGATTTGAGCTAGTAACCCTAATTTTCAAGTTGGGAAGCATTGCAAGTAAAAACATAACCTTGTTGCCATCACTTAATAAAAATGTAAGAAATATCACTGCAGACCCATTTCTGTGTCACATTCTTCCATTTCGTGATCATGTTTAGAACTACCATTTAGGAAGCCATTGGATGAAGTCTCAGCAACCCCATTGGAGTAGTGATCTGTTTCCATGTCTACATCATTGCTGAAAAGAGAGCAATAAATACAAGCTTTACTCATATTTAAGCACTTAGGTTATCTTTACAACTTCATCACAGTACTTCCTCAGCTACTGAAAAGCTGCTGTTAAATATTACCAAGCTGGACCACAGTTTCTTCAATAGCAGCTGGTGACACCAGAGCACCACAGAAAGTTTTAAGGCTGTCTCAACATTAGTTTTCAGTAAAATACTATTTTCGGATGCTGAAAAATTAAATATGTCCCCCATTATTCAGGAGTAAGGAATATAACACTTTCTATAATATAAAGTTCTAACCTTGTTTATATAACTGTATGTATAACACAGAGCTGAAGAAAATGCACTGAGAAAACATATTACTTCCACTTTTTAATGCAGTTAGTATTTATACATAATAAATATAGTTAAGTCAATATACATCCTACTTTGAAAATACCACATTTAGGTAACTAATTATTTAAAAAAAATGCCTTCTCTTATTACTCTGTGGAATGACGCAAGAAAAACCAAAAAAGAAAACCCCATAGCAAATGCTGAGTAAAGCAGAACACTGAAGGGACACTCAGTGGCAAATGCAAAGCATTCAACTCCTCACCACCCCTCGCTCGCAGCAGCTCACAGAAGTGCTTTTAGAAAATGCCAGCGTGGCTTTGGGGACTGAGCTTTGCTGACAGTTGCATCCTGGCCTGCTCTATTCCATCACAGAGAATAGCAACCTAAAACCTCTGTCAAGACCAAATAGATTCAATTTGGAAGTTTAGTGTTTTGCTTCTAAGAAACCAAAAATACTCAGCTTCCTTTGAGGAAGGAAGCCAAAAGGCCTCTCTGACTGGACAAGAACATAGCCAAGGAACTGTCTTCTTCTGTGAAAAATCTCCACGTTGCCTGGACACTGCCAGGCCTTTTGGCAGCAGCAACTGCTGATGTAAACAGAAACTGTGGAAAGTTAAAAAGTAAATTGTTACTCTTACCTTTTTACCCCAATTATCACTATTCAACTAAAATACTTCTGGTCATCACCACCACATCATCACATCCTATGTGGTAGTTTTGGGAATCCATTTTGGACAATGCAGCTGAGTGCTGTTGCACTTCATATCAAATTAGGTTCTGTGGCATCCATGCAACCGAGAGAGCTTAATACGTACTGGTTATGAATAACCATATTAACCCTGGTTAAGAGATTTATTTTCATTCTCTGAACCGAATGTGTTTGCACTTGTGACAGTGACTGGAGTAGGCAAACAATCCTGGTGCATACAGTGCAAGGGAATCCACATTTCATATGCACCTCGACTGTGTTTACTTTGCAGGTACTATCACGGAGAGTATCTGGAAAACTTTTCATTACCTGTGTGCAGGTAATTAAATCAGTGTCAATGGCTTCAATTAAAATCCCAAGTGCCAAAGAGCTAATTAACCTTTACTATGCAACTTCAAAATTGACCATAGCTATAAGCAAGGTAATTTATTTTTGTCCATTGCATTTCTTTAATCCAACAGGAGAAAAAGGTCTATTGAGCTTAAACTGTCAAAACAACCAGTTATAAGCTCTTGGCTCCTAACACTGTGTTTCAATTGTCCTTGGGGAAAAAAAAGAAAAATCACATCAAATCCAGCTGAAAACACTTCCCTACCATGCAAAAACATGGAGAACACAAGCCCTAATGTGATTTAAAAGCATCTGAAGTTTATTTACCTGGAATAGCTGTTAACCTGCTGTGATCTGGACACGTTTATGTTGTTGAGCTCTGGTACATTCAAGCTGGTGGTCATGTGCTTACTGTGACAGTAAGACTGATGCGCTTTATTTGATATTACTCCATTACTGCAACTACTTTCAAACCCTGCAAGGAATTTTTAACAATTGAAGTCATAAAGTGGTACTTACATGTAAGTTTGTAAAAAAAAATGAAATAAGTGTTTAAGCCTTTACTGACCAGAAACAACTATGCTAAATCTGTCACACAAACTCAAGTACTTCACCTCCACGTTTCAGGTATTTGAACCTTTAAGGCTTCTAGAGTGCAGAAGTTAAGCATTACTTAACAAGTATGAACACAGACACAAGAAGGTTTTTCCAGCTGCATTAATATACTGGTAAAACAGAGGACTGCACTAATGTAGAAGAGTTTTTTTGGAAATCTTTTCTAGGCCACCGTAATCATTATGAATGGAAGCAAACATTATTAATTCCTGATCATGTAATTATTTTGATAAATGTGCAGCAGAATTCAGTGCTGAATACTTTGCATGTTGCTATACTTACACACAACCTCCCTCCTTCAC
>WAAG01086390.1:0-11444 GCA_013390105.1 Tichodroma muraria | reverse complement strand
CAATGGAATTACTAAAGCAATTATAAAAGCTCAATATATCTTCATAAGAGTCTGTTCTCACTATTGACCAAAAGAGTTGCCTTAGTCCATAAGGAATGAGGAGGATTATTGACGTTACCCAGTCAGCCTCTTCATTTCTGACAGATAACATTTGTCTTTCAGCAATTTGAAGCAATTAATTTCCTCCACTTGAAAACTTATATGTGTATATATGTTATTATTATAAAATATTTGACAATTATATTTAAGTGAAAACTATATATCCTGTTTTTTCCCACAAAGCTAAGCCATCTTTACATAGCAGCAATGTGCCATATAGAGTCACAGAAGCTTAGGAAATCAGAAAGTTTTACAAGTTTTAAATCAGCAATTGCTGATTTAAGTTCAAGCTTTTACTTTTGCTTACAACAGTGACTCTTTTTGGAAGCCTTTTTAATGATCTTCCATGAAGCTGAGAAGAATACAGATAAATCTTTTGTTTGCCGTCTGCGCTGTGCAGTGTTTGTTGTAGATGGATAAATTCTTCATTTTCTCTGCTTACAGAAATGTGATAGAATTTGAAAAGTGCAGAAATCAAATAAACATGATTTATTTCAGTATTGAAGGTCCCAAATCTTCCCTTTAGTTTCAGTGTTTTATCTGATTTTTCTTCTTTGAATTTTTTATCTGGAAGATGGAAGTCAAGCACCAGGGCATCAAGCAGCTGAGCATCTAATCTTTTCAGAGCTGTTTTAACACTTGCCATTAGAATTTTTGGCATATATTTTCTGGTCTCTCTAATAATGCTTGTGTTTCAGTTTGAACTACAAAGATGCAGGAGTACTTGAAAAAATACCAGCCAAAGCATAGATTTAGTGATTGTGAAGTCACTTGCATACTTTAAAACCTGAAGCAATCCAGAGTGGATTATATTGCTTTAAGGCCTTGAGCTGCACATCCTACAAGGAATTTTTCCATGGGGGTTCCTGGCACCACCACAGCAATCAGAGTCAAGAATATTCAACAACAGCCATATCATAAACTACTGTGGAGGTCTGGCCTAGTCTGTGGGATAACTTTTTATTGAAGTGAAAACCAAAGGGCTGCTAATAGTAGAAGATTTCCCTTATCTGCCTCGCTCTCACTCCAAATTATTTTATACTGCAGTTAAACTCTGAGGGCTTGTAAATGCCTTAAGAATTCCTCTGCCTTCCTTTCTGTCTTGGCTTCTAGCTTTATGCTTTACATTTGGGTGGAATGGTAAACAATTTCATCTATTTATCCTGGTTAATATGTGGGCTTTCATATACACAGTTGCATTTAGGCAATATAAGTGTGGCTACTTAGCTTGTTTGTTGTTACAATAAAGTCGCATATATGTTTTCAGATATATTTTGAAGGGAAGGGATGCTGATTGGTGTAGGAAAATAATGTTAGGTGCTGTTTCTGTAGCTGCTGCTGTAAATTAATATGTTTATCCTGAACTGAAAAATTAAACCAATCAGATAAAATGAATGGAATTTTTGCCAGAATGAAGTTTAGCGCTACTGTTCTAAGTGAACCCCCTCCTGCTCTGTAAGTACTACAGGTCTTAATCCAACACATCAGTAATTGTCAAACAATTTTATATGCTTCTTCCATTTCTTTTGGAACAACTGTGCTCTGCTTTGGATCTGGTTAGAGCAGTTTGTTATTATTTATTATAGAGCAATTATCTGATCTGTCTTGTGTGGGCACTCATGGGCTGCTCTTGCCTCTTTTCCAGCATTGGTTTTAGACAAAGAAGGGTGGGTGAGGGCAGAGGTTGGATATGGGCATGGCGACAGTCACAATCCAGCGACAGCAGCAATCCAGTGCGGTTAGATGGTGTGATCCTGGGGATTCAGAGCCCGTGGCGGTCCCAGGTGAGGCTGTCCTGCTGCAGGGCCCAGGGCTGCCTGAGGGCAGGAGTTGGGAAGACATCTGGTTCAGTATGGCTTCTCCCTCCTGGCCTTGCACAGCATGCGGTTTGGAGACAGACAGAACAGTGACTCATTACTTCTTTTTTTATTTTTTCTTTTCTGATGTCAGTAATTCAAGTGAGACTCAGAATTAGTTATAGCTGCAGGATGAAGACCAGAAATTGCTAAAGCCTGTTTTAGGTCAATCAGTGGCATTTGTTGTATGAAATGCCATGCAGGTGTGTGTATGGACATGGAAAGAGAAAAAACTCACGGCTGGACAATGTGAGCAATGATAATGCAGTGACAGCCATCTGCTCTAAATCTCATTAATATCTCACCAAGGCCAATGAAATCATTATAAAAGTAAAGTGAGTGAGAACCAGCTCAGACAGCATAAAGAACAGTTTACAGCATGAGCTGAGAGTTCATATCTATATCAAAATATTCTTTTACTCTGAACAAACCCTAAAGTTCCATAAAATAAAGGGTTCAATGGTAAAAGATGAGGCAACCAAGCATCTGCAAGGAGAATCATATCAAAACCTGTGATATCTCCTTCCTTGCATTAAACAGAGATACTTAAAACAAGCACATTTCCAGCTACCAGTTTACACCTTCACAACTGACAAAATGTGACATAATCGCCTCTTCAATAAAGCAATTGAAAAGTGGAAAGTTAAAAGAGACTGTGAAATAAAGTAGATTTTGAAGATTTACAATATGAACACTGGCCACTGTTGGAACTACAAAGCAATTAAAACTGCTCTCTGAGATTACTTTCTTCCTCCTCTAAGTTCTCTTTATTTTACACCCAGTTAACTTCCTATATCTGTTAACTGAGGGCAGGCACCTACAGTGCAGTAGTATAGAATGCTGTATATGCTTCAAGGTCATGTTTGCTCCATTTTGCCCAATGTCATAGACTATATATTTTTTTTTTTCTATTCTGTCCCACACTGGTGTTTTGGTAGAGAAGAACCATCTGCTTCCCTTGTGCCCTCATCTCACTTGACACACAGTCTCTAAAGGAGTAGAACAGACTGATGTAAAGTTATGAAAACAAGAAATGTGGCCTCTTGGTGGCTTTAGAAATTGCTACATATTGCAGTTTCTGGTACCTTGCTTGAGCATTGATCTGTTAACAAACTGTGTTTGGAGAACAATCAATACCGTTTCCTATTAGTAAATAGATAAAATGAGTGTCCAGCTCGTACTAATAAGGCTTTTCATAATGTGACACAACTCTTGCAGTCTGGGTAAAAATATTTGAAGTTAGTATAATTTGCAAACTTTCTTTGTATGTAAATATAATCTCTAGAGCACCTAGAGCAACTGCATAGTCAACAGCTTTGAAAATTAGGCTATGTAGATTGTAGATTGATACTTAACCATGGAGCTGCAAGAATCCCACACACGTATTACTGAAAATTTTGAATATTTTGCACTTAAACTTTGCAACATCTGCTTTAATTTAATATTTTAGTATTGTTATGAAATTTTCTTCCATCGTCACACCTTATCTATTCAGCCTGTGTCTTATTTCATCTAGAATGTCAATTAAGCAAGAGGAAATAGCTTGAATATTTTATAAAGTAGTAAACTGACATAAACTGCTCTAAACTAATATGTTGCTCTAAGTAATTTTTCTTCATCCTTCAGCACTGAAAGTATGCCACTTCATTTGACATTAGTCTTTTACAAGCTCCCTAAATCCAACACAGATGGTAGCTCTTGGGAAAATAGAATCTCTTTGTTCTTCCTAGACAGGTCTTAGATTTTTAAGAAATAACATAAACTAAAAGGAACAAATATAGTTGGCAGCTGAGTCTAAGCAAAGACATGGTACCTTCTACTCCTCTGGAAAATATATTATGGGCAGGAACCATGGAAATTTCTTCATCCTGGTAAATAAAGTAATCTAATACATGCTAAAAGAATCTTTAGCCAATATAGCTAAAAGTGATACAAACTGAGCCAAAATATTTATACATATAAGACATAATGTTGAATTGCTGAGTTTACCTTTAAAATAAATGATATTGCATTGGGTAATTCTCTTTGTACTTGTTACATGATCATCAAAAACCTCAGGACTTGTCTTCAGTGTGTCTGAAATGACCAGCTTTAATACCCAGAAACTTCACTTTAACTATGCCCAAATCAGAAATCAATCCTCTTTCTCCTGTCCTTTTCTTCTGCCTCCTTCCTTGACAAGGGACAAGGAAACATTACAGTAGAAAGTAGTGCCAGAACTTTCAAGATCAAGGAATAATCTTGAGGTTATAGTAAATAGTAAAAGGTTTGCCAATGATTCAGAAGGTCCCAGATGAAAAGCAATTTTTATAAAGTGAGATATGCATTGGTACAGGTTCAAAGACAATACATGAGTGTTTTCATAGTCATTGGCCTTATATTCTTGATTTCATTTTCAAGATGGATTGTACCCTAAGGCTGAAATGCAGAGTGCTTTTTAGTTCAGATGCCTTCACCTTGTGATTCTGCACTTATTCAGTATGGCTGTATGGTAAAAAGCCAAAATGAGTCCTTCCTGTGAAGGCCAGACTTTAGCTGGCCTGCTGTGGTATTCCAGATGAAATACAACCTGTTATAGACACTCAGGTTTGAATGTAACTCATTTGGCTTTGAGCAAATTCTAAGCATGAATTTCTGCTTTGTGTTTTGTCAGAAGGAAGTAGCTCAGCTGGAGTCATTGCCTATGTTTGCCATTTTTTAGTGCTTGAGAGAGCAAAGATCATAATTTTCAGAAAGAAAGATAAACTATCTTTACCTTCATTATCTCGAATTAAGATCTGAAAAAAGCTTGAAGACTTTCTGTAAATTCCTTTTATAAGATCAAAGGGCAAAGGTTAAGGGTAGAGAGGGGAGAAGCAATTTAAATGTCCTGCTTGTGGTTTGGGTATCCCTTTCACTAAAATTTCTTTACTAATGACTGTTTGTGGAGCTTCACACAAGTTTGATTGCTTGAACCTCAAGCAATCAAATTCATTATTTTTGCTTGCACTGCCTTGAAATAAGACCAGAGATGGGACTCAAGGAAACAACATGAAGCTGAGTCAAGGGAGCTTTAGGCTGGATAGCAGGAGAAGGTTTTTCACCCAGAGGGTGTTTGGGTATTGGAACAGGCTTCCCTGGGAAGTGGTCACAGCACCAGCCCGACAGAGCTCAGGAAGTGTTCGGACAGCGGTCTTTGGCACACAGTGTGATGGGAATGGGGATGGCACTCTGCAGGGCCAGGAGCTGGACTCAATGATCAAACTCAGCATACTCTGTGATACAACAATTCTATGAAATGATATTTATTTAATCTCCAAATTTAATTTTAACTCACTTCCTCACTATTCATGCCCTTAGCATATTTTTAGAATATGAACAATTCCTTAGAATAACTTTATTTAATAAATGAAGTTGCTCTCTTATTTAAAAAGGTCTGCATACAGGTTCCCATCTTCCTCCAGCCTCTCTGGACTTGTTTATGCACCTCTGAGACATGGGGCTTATCTCAGCCTAGGGAAAAATATTTTTTATCAAGTGTCTCCTGAACATTTTGACAGCCGATCACTGACACTCTTGGAAAAGAGGGAGCACCTGAAGGGTAAGAATTCTCAGAATTCAGTAGGAAAACTTTTCCCTTCATTCACCACCCACACTTGCACTGCTCCCAAGGTCTGCAGGGATTAAATAGTCAGAGGTTATCCAGAATCCCTTCCAGCAGCATGAAGCCACAGAGGAAACTCCATCCTGTTTTAAGGGAAAAGAGAGTGATAATCTCCAAAGTCAGTCATTTGCTTTAGGAGATTCACAGCTGTTGCATTTCTTATGCAAACCCTGGAATGCAGATGTAATAGCTAGTGGATTAGTGAACCCCTGTGCATCTGGTAATCTGATGCTGGGGTTAACCCTTCTGGATTGCAGGAACACAACTGTGTAGTAAGAAATTGCTCTGAATTTCCCCCCCTGCTCAAAATATGATGTAATCTGTCAATCATATCCCAAACTGGCTGAAGTCAAAAAGATGTGTGCAGGAAAAGGATGTTTTGGTTGGACCCCAGAGCCATGCCATGACCTTTCTTTTCAGGTTACTTAACAGAAATTCTCTGTTTTGTGGTGGACTTTTTTCGTCATCCAATCCTGTGAAAACTGGTTTTTGTGACCTCTGTTTCTGTTATTTGTGTCACATAGTTCTGAAAGTAGGAACATTTCTGGCCTGTAATAAGTTACTGCCTTTTTCAAGGTGGTGTTTCCAGCACCATCTGTTCAGGTCTCTTCTGTACCTGATTTTATCACATGCTCTTCTGGTCAGTGAAGGTTCTTGCATGATTTAATTGTAACAGATCACAGATCAATAGATTACCTGAACCTCAGAGAATAATGTCGATCTTTCATTTTATTGGGAGGCTAAAACAGAAAAGGATTGCAAAACCCTGAAGAACATGAAAAGAACACCACATAGTAGCCTAGAGGCTTTAAAAATACTTTCTGAAGGTTTTTAATGCATTATTTAATAATAGACCACCCCCTTCTAAAGAAGAGCAGTACTACTATTTTCTAAGATCCATGTAGGAGTGTGTCCCAGGACACAAAGGCACTACGGATCCTCTTGTGTGGAACAATGAGAAAAGAAATTTAGCAGCCCTGGCTGCTTTGCTCTAGCCACAATAAATAAATAATTCCTATAATCCAATGCTGTACATTTTCTTCTATTCATAATCCGGTGTGTCCTGCTGTAAGAAAATCATGTTATACCAAAAAATTGAGGTAACAGGGGATTCAGATGAAGTATAATGAAAAAATAGCAACTTAGATCTAGTATGAATATGTGGAAATGAAATATGTACATATGCACATAAATATGTGCCATTTTAGATACATATGAATATGCAAAGATAAACTCATACCCTGTATAAATAAGTTTGTAATTCACTGAAGCCTTATATTTTGACATAAATTGGGGATTTACAAGTTATTATTAGGATATTTTGCAGTGACTGATTTCTCAGCTGTAGGTGTTTTGGGCCTGCTCTAAGGGAAGACCCAACTTCACAGGCTCAAATTAAAACAGATACACTTACAGAGAGCTCCTTACAGCCACTTGTATAATACAGGCTTTTCCATCAGTTTGATGATGATGTCTTACATATTTTTGCACTGTGATCAATGCAAGGTTGATAGAATGAAATAAGATAGCTAAAATCTACATATTTGCATTTCAGGTGTGAGCATGAAAATAAAACTTCATTTTTCATATTTCACTCTGTGTACTGGGCATCCAATTCTCAATATATCTTCTTAAGTCTTCTATATCTTAAAAGTGTAAGTCTGCAATTTCTTCATATTCCAGATCTGATTGTAATTTCACGCTGATCTAAATTAGGTGTTGCCCATTAAAATGAAGGATCTAGATCCTGATTTCACTGTGTGTAATCTCAAGGAAGTCTTGCAGGTCAACAGAGCAACTCTGAATTTTCATAAGTTAACTGTAACCAGACCCAGCTCCAACTGCCTGTATAAAAAAGGATGATATAAATGACATCATAGCCAAGTCTGTGTTATTTGTTCTTTCTCAGGAAAATAATTTATGTTTGCTTTTAAATATGATCAGAAATCTTCTAGTAACAGTCAGTTATGTTGAGCAATTAGCTGAAGGTTGACAGAATAATCATTGCTTGAAATGCCTCCCAGCTGATATTTACAATTAATTCTTTCCTTTTTTTTTTTACTTCGGATTCCTCATACAACCTGTTTCCATGGAAAAATTATGATATGTGCTAGAGTAGACACCACCAACAATAATTAAAGCCCTGAAAACAATCCTTCCATTTTGAGAAAAAGATAAATGAAAAATTATGTGGCCATTAATGAAAAAAAACAATAAAATCACAGATACCTCAAGAAAATATCTGGTCCACATTTTAATGGGAAAGGGAATCTAGATGAGATTAGCATCCTCCAGAGTTGCATCTTGGTAATCTATAGGGATGAGGGTTCTACTGATTCCTGGGGAGGTTGTTCCAATGAAGAATTGTTCTCATTGTAAAAAATGTCTGTCTTATGTCAAGAAAATGTCTTCTTGTACCTTTTGCCCCTCATCTTCACCATGTAACTCCTTGTGTCATGAGAGCATCTATATTCTTTGTAGTGACCTTCTAGGTGCTGGAATACTGTGATGGTGCCTGCTCTGATCCTTCTCGTCTTCAGGGATAAAAGGCCTAGCTCCTTCTGTCTTTCCTCACAGGGCAGGTTCTGCAGCCCTTTGTTCATTTTTGTGCCTTCCTTGAATTGTGGGGACCAGAAGGAGACGCGATGCTTCAGGTGCTGCCCGACAAGCTCTGTTCAGAGCGTGGTGATCCCGCCTGTCCCTCTGCCAGCAGTGCCCCTGCAGCTGCAGCCCAGGATCTGATTTCCCTTGGTAGCTGCAGTGTCACACCAGTGACTCGTGTTCAGGTGATTGATTGTCCCCTGAACTTCCGTGTCCCTTTCAGCAAGGCTGCTGCCCGGACACGCAGGTCACAGCCTGCGCTGGGCCCCTTGGTGATGTCACCCCAGGTGCAGGACTGTGCACTTGGCCCTGCTGCGCCTGGCACTGTTCTTGCCAGCCCCACCCTTTCAGCCTGTCCAGGTCTCTTTGTAAGACGGCGTTGTCCAGAATATCTGTGAAGATGTGGAACATTAATTCCTGAGGAACCCCCCTTGTGACAGGCTGCCAGCCAGAGTGAAAACCATTGATTACCTCTCCCTGAGTGTGCCCTGCTAACCAATTTCTTACCCATTTCACATACTCTTACATTCTTACCCATTTCACATACACATACATTTCTTACCCATACTCACCCAGTCTTGCCAGTCTGTCCAGGAGAAGGGTGTGGGAAAATGTCTGTTCTTAATTCAGTTTCTACTCTAGCAGCTGAAAAAAATATGAGTAGAGTGTGGAAATTCTGATTGTTGTATGAACTGTGTTCACTCCCAATTGCCATGTCCAGTGCATCATCCTAATACCTGCATAATCATATTTTCCTCTATATGCGAAAATCATCCTCTTCACTTTTAAACTTTTAAATCAGAATTCCTACCCTAATGTTTTCAGAATTATGCAAAACTAAAGTCAATTTTATTGGAGAGAGGATATTGTGATTGCTAAAAAAATCTTCACTGTAGCTGTTTTGATATGCTCTCTCTGAGAAGGGCTATTTAGTTTTTCGGTGTAGGACTGCACCCATTCTGTCCAGTTTTGAGGTTGCTGGATAGTGGTGGGTACTTCCAGCAGGCAGTGGGTGTATTGTGTTTTGTCAGACGTTGGAAAGATTTGCTGCTGCCAAAGAACTCAGCTTCACTCAGAGTCTTGATCTGAACAGAATCCTTCATCCACTTGATAAAACAGGTTACCTACTGTCACTCTTTAGAGTCTGCGCTTCATTATCAGACTAAATTGTCATGGTTTAATTAAGTTGTTCCTAGTCTAACACTGTGGTAGAAGCAAAATTGATAAATTAATATCAGGGAGTGCCGCCCTTCTAATCTACCTTTAGCAAAAATCACCTACTACTAAAAGCCTCCTTTACTAAGCCCACACATATTCAGGGTCACATCCCATGATCTGTAGTGAAGCATTTCAACAATGATTGTAAGTACCATGATTGAAAATCATATTTTCTATTTATTTTTGTTATGAAAGTCTATTTTTCAATACAAACTTCTAGATTTCCTGTCTTTGCTGGTTTTTAACAGGTAGTGATACATTGATCACTAGGATTAGGTAGAAATAAGTCTCCTGAATTTTGATTCATTTGTGCTCATACGCATTTTTAGTAAAAGCATAGTGAATTGTAGATGATTGTTCATTGGCCAGTGTAACGGAAAGGATCCCAGGAGGTATGTGAGGTAGCAGCCATGAGAACACCACAGTCTCCATGGATTCTATATATGATCCACACTCAAAATCAGAAGAGTTTCTTGAATCGAAGCATTTCAAAGTACAAAAAAGCAAAGTTATTAACTGATAATATATATTTAAAAACAGGTTTGAAAGTCTATAATAGTAATTTTAGAAGAAGAAAACTCAACATTAACAAGGCTACTAAAAAGCTCTTACTTTTAAGATGAATGTCCATATTAAACAAAAAACCTCTAACCAATGAACCAATCAATCAAGCAAAACAAGCCCAGTGAATTTAAGCAAAAATATGTCTTTTTGTAAAATATGCAGCATTTGTTTACTCAACTGTATCTAGCTATAAAGTGATTACTTTCTTTATCCCTTCATTATAGAATGAACTGAATCTATTTTCAACTTTCACAGGGGAAATATTCTAGATAATTAAAATGAATGCTTTCCATTATCTTATCACTGTATAGCTGCTGACAATCTTAACTAAATGTATCAAGTTGATAAATGGACAACATCCTCTTTGAATGGATAAGGCAATGCTGTTCAATTCTCAGCCATCTTCTCCTTAATTGTCTGGAATGCCATCATTTGTCTTCTAAAATTAACTATCTGAACAAATGTATATGACTTGCCAGAAAACTACTATTTTCTGAATCTCCATCATAGATATTTTAAATACACACAGTTAATCTAAGTAACAGCAAGTTATGTGAGATAAATCAGGTGATGGAGATTGGGTTTTGTGAGAACCAAGAAGGTGGTAGGAACAAAATCTTTGTTTGCATTTGTACAGTTTTCTAAATCTCTTTATTTTTGGTAAATGGTTGACTACCTGTGTCATGACTAACATAAATGGCATTGATTAATGTGCATTTGCCTAGACATGTTCAGACTGAAAGATCTCAAAAATAAGTGAAGAGAGCAGGATAAAATACCATCTTTTGTTTCATGGAAATTATTTGTATTTCTTCAAATTATAGGAACCTCTGACTATTAACTACAGCAAGAGGTTACAAAGAAAGGAAGAAGCTGCATTTCAATCTGTGTATCTGATTCATGGTGTTTAGCAAAATATCACTTGGGATATTGTATTACTTGGGACCAAACCCCATAATATTACTTCAAAACTTTTCCTCATAATTTAAAAAGGCTTACTTTTATACCACTTTAAGAAGGAAAGGATAATCTATTTTTCTGCTAACGAAAAGAGATGAAGTGTAAAAACTTAATGTTTAAGAGATATTCAGACTAATTTACAAACTCAACACTAATGAAGTGTAAAGCCTGTATATTAAATGTAAATAACTTCCTACCTAACCAGAAAATATGTTGTGCTGGGCCACAGTTCATAAAATTGCTAAGTGAATTAAGCAAAGGACTTGACCATGTGATAAGCTCTCTTTTAAAGTGTAGTATTTTGCTCAAATTCCCCTAAGATTTTTTGACTGTCAGCAATGTAGTTAAACAAACATAACAATTACAAGAGTGCTATCAGGTCATTTTATGAGATGGTGAAGCACACAAAGTTAGGATCTACCGTCCAAAAAAACCCCCACAACCTCCTCTAACAATGCCAGAAGTATTTTCAATTGCTGTTCATCAGTTCACAAAAAAAAATG
>WAAG01086378.1:13380-33231 GCA_013390105.1 Tichodroma muraria | reverse complement strand
TAAAGGGATTTGACTGTGGTCTTAGATGGGATGGAGTGGAGTGGGAGTGCTGCACTCCATGTTTTGGGCCCAGAGCACTGGATTTCATTATGTCCGTTGCTCTTCCTTCCTCTTCATGTACAGAGACTGTGGTAATTGTTTGGCAGGAGAATTAACTCGTCTGCAAGATACTGACTGGGAAGGAACCTTGGTAGCATTAGTGGTTTCCAGGCCTGCAAACAGCTGTGTAGCTCTGCAGGATCTGGAGCTACAGATGCGTTTTCTGCTCCATATGCACAAGTCCTGTGAGCTGTGCCCTAGCTCTGTGGCTGCAGATATGAGAGAGGGGAAATTAGCACTTAATATATGTAAATAAACCCCACTGATAGCCATTGCGGTGACATGTGCTTTCATCAGGTTGGAAGAGTAATTTCTAAGACCTTCCTCCTCCTGAGCAAGAGTCCTACTCACATCTAGTGCTAGGAATGTGTGGGAGAGTTGTGCACAGGGCAGATTCTGGGCTTGGGCAAAGCTGGCAGATGCCTGCAACACATTTTGTCTGACGCTTCCTTTGCCTGTGCAAAGACAGATTTGGGGACCAAAAACACTGTTTCTTTCACTTATGGAGGGAGCTGCATTGCGTGTTTATGGTAGGAGAGACACTGATCCCAGTACCAGTCATTTGTGGCTAACCCCTTGCTTCTCCCCTTCCTAGCCAGACTTGTACTCCAAAGAATATCCACCTCAGCCCCACTCTTCTTCAGCAGAAAAGCCAGGTTTAACTTCAGCCCAGATCCATGGAGTAGGAACAAGCATTTTGGTCTGTACTACCACAAAGCCTTGAGCTCCTCTGTTACATCTGGGAGTTCCAGCATGGTGATTTGAATGAGCTGCAGCTCTGTGGAACTCAGTGTGGGTTACCCACTGACACCCATCCTCCTTCCCATGCTCCCTTCTCATCCCAGTCAACCCCAGAGTGGTATTTGAGCCACATAGTTTATCTCCACACTGGAGATCTATGCGTGAGCTGTATTCTCAGTAACAAGGAAGCAATAACTGGTCCTCACGGAGGGATAACTGCAAGAACTGTACGGCCAAGAGCTCACGAGCCACCTTGCAGTGGCAATACCCTGTCTGTACTGAGACCCTGCCTAGCTGGCTAGTGTGGCTCATGTGACCACAGGTCAAATCAACAGAAGTTCTCAGCATACAAAACCTGCCACTTACATCATCAGGTCTGTAAAACTGCGAGCATTCTAGTGGAATGCTGTGAACTAACTGAGGTGTCTGCAAATCAGGCCTCTTCTTGAAGGGCCTTGAAGGTGCAATTGCACTTATGGACAGCTGGACTATTGCTGTAATTTTCTGAAAAATTGAGCCTACTGTGTCTAACTTCCCCACTTGAAGCAAAGCAGAGCAGTATAAAGAGGCGTACCTCTCCCAAAACTTGTCTAGGCAATAGGAGACAGGCATTTTTCTCATGATGTCATTGTCCTGGAAACTTTTGAAAGCACATTGCAAAGGAGGAAGCCTTGTGGGTCTGAACTCCCCATGAGCCTCTCCAATTGGGCCAAGCTTTGATGAAACCAGCTCATTATCAAAAGCGGGGAAAAACATGTTGGACGTTGTTTACCACTGAGATCACCCTAGTGGTTCTTCCAGATGCCTGAGGATATTGGTGAAGACAGAATGAGGGAGAGATGGAAAGAGAGAAAATGGCTGTTTTGAAGTTTCCATCCTCAAGGTGACATATTTTCTTTCAACCTTTTTGTTCTAAAAAACCTCTTGAAAGCACATCCACCCAAGGCCTCTGCATCTCGGGTTCCAGGTGAGGTCCATAGTCTGAAATTGTTTCTGGTAAACTTTGTTAACCTTTGAGAGTGTTTAATGACTTTGCTTTCCCTGTTCATCTTGGCATTGGGGTGGATAACTCTGACTAGAAGAAAATGTATATAATGGTTCCTGTGCAATTAGAGACAATGCCAAGTTTCAGCTTTCCTGACATTATAGTTCAGGCCCAAGAGTTTAAGCTCTGTACTGTTAGGAATTGCCACAATCTCATGTAGAAACTCTGGAGGATTTCACAGTATATGAAGCTCATCATAACCAGGAATAAGAGATTTTCCCCTGTTGTATACACTAGAAATTACGAGAAATGCAACCAAAATCCTGCCAGAGGTCTCTTGTCATCCTGTAATTAAAATCTTCTGTTTACTCTGAGTTGGTTGGAAAACAAGAGCATGATAAGGCTTTTTCCAATTCATTTGTCAATGGTTATCTGAACCACAAGGTGACTCAGAAAGGGTCAGGCCATGGTCCTGTACTCTAAACAAATCTACTGACACCAGTGAATTTACTGAAATCATCATCTGTATCTAAACCTTCTTTAGGGTGGGGTCTTCCATACTGACCTGTACACCACCAAAGTCTGAACTCTTTTCAGCAGGAACCTGAGCGGTGAGCACTTGAAAGACAGTCAGAAAGTGGAAAATCTGATGAGGGCTCAAAATGTGATCCTTGAAAAATTATGGAAAAAGCAAAAGCTTACTTTGGGAGTGATCATAGTGAAACCTACCTCGTAGAGAGGCATAGAAAGCCAAGTGTTGATTTGATTTTTAATTCTGGTTTCTCTTCTCCAGTCATCATCAAACACAGACAACCTTGGTTTTAACTATTCCTTGATATGCCAAAAAGGGTAGATGACCAATCTTTCAGTTTCCAGAATATGTCCCTACTACCTTAGCAGGAGATCAAGCAACAAGATTCAGGAACAAAATTTTAAAATTTATGGAGACATGGAAGGGTGAGTATGCTTGCTTGCATTAAGGAAGGTGTTTACCCAAGTGACTAAATGTCTAGAAGCCCAACTTCAATTGATGGGTTGTCATCTGGACAACTGGGCTGCTGGAATGAGTAGCACTAAGCTGTTACCCCTTTGCCGGACTCATGTTGCTTTGGAAGTTCATTTTACACATGCTTTATGACTTGAGGACATCACTGAAGAATATTTCTTTTAAAAATAAGCCAAGAAATGTTTCAATCACAGAATTATAGAATACCTCAAGCAAGAATATCTCAAGGGACCCTTAAGGACCATCCATCCATGTCTCTGCTCTTTTCAGGACTACCAAACACTAAACCATATAACTAAGAACATAGTCCAGATGCTTCTTGGACTCTGACAGACAAAGGCTTAGCTATATATCTATTTTTTTGATAGAAGTGCTCCTTACACTTAGGTATTCAGCAATAATGCCCACAAAACAACCTTTCTTCTGGGATCTAAGGAGTACATCCTCTTTCCACTGGGGGCTGGCTAGGGATTCTACAGTCTTTTTCACTCTCTTTGTATTATTATTTTTAACTTCTAGATTTTGGGACCCCTGATCTACTTCCCTTTAGAACTCTAAGTACTTTATTTTTCTTCAGTTTACATTAGGATAATAAGTAGTGTAGCAAGGTTTGGAGTTCTTTTGTGTTCAGCTCTGTATAGACACAGGAAGAAGTCAGAGTCTAAGTTAGCAACATTCAGAAAAAGTACTGGATTTGTGCTGCTTAGGAAACACTATTTTTAGGAAGAGAGAAGGTTTTTCAACATGCTAGTCCATTAATGGACAAAATAATACAAGAAGATATATGGAAAAAAACTCCAAATAGTGATATTTTGCACCAAAAAAAAAGCTGCTTGAATTATTTTACTTTGGTTTCTTAAGGCAAAAATAGTTGAATTGAAAATCTTTGTAGCTTTTCTGCTCTGCAGTAACTACAAGTATGTTTGTTTACAGGGCAGAATAGGGCTTGATAAACGATACAGTCTTTACATGCATGAAACAACCTGAAAAAGATTTTTCCTTAATTTTCCCATTTTCTTTTCTTTCCCTTTTCTTTCCTTTCACCCTCCTCTCCCCTCCCTCCATCCTCCCACCCCTGCATTTTTACAAAAGCAGTTAACTTAATTTCAGGAGCTTGTGTGGTTTTCATTAGGATTGCAGTCTTTTGAAATGTCATGGGAACACCCAACAGGAACTGAAATTGATATAAAAAGGGTTGATTCAGATCACCCTCTATACCCCACCATCTTACTTCAGCTTGATTGCTTTTGGGTTGGAAAATGAAGGATTGAAAATTTCTGGGGAGGAGCAGAAGAAAGGAGAGAAAGGAGGGGGAATGAAAGGGAGATGTAAACCAGTTTTCTCCAGTTTCTTGCTGACCCTGCACGATTAGTACTTATTGCTGTGAAGAGTATATCACCACTCTGCTGACCTTTGAGGAAGGGTATACTGGGTGAGGATGCTCCAGGTAATAGGAATACATCATGCAGGAGCAGAAATGTGGCTATGCATCTTAAGGCAAGCAACAAGGACATAATCTGACAGTATGAATCTTGCCAGAACGAGACCTCCCTGCACAAAGCATTTCCTTAAATCACTAGGCTAACTAGTAATTGCTTCCTCAGTTTGACTGGGAATTATGCACACAGACTGGTGGGTATGCCTGGCCTGGTGAGGGTGTTTTTGTGAGCACATACCTGTACGCACACGCACACACGGCCTCTTCAACTGTTGTGTGAGCTGCCACAGAGCTGTTTCTTTTGGAGAAGAAGGGGCTTGTCACTGAGTATGTCTTTTTTCCTGCTTTCTCCAGTCACCCAAAGGCAGGCACGTTCACACTCTGGACCCGTTTTCCAAGCCCTCTTCATCAAGGCTTGGGACTGTTGGTTATGACAGCAGTCTGTGTGACTGGGCTCAAGCCCTCACATGTGTGACCAAGGGGGATCAGACTTCAAATGGGTGGGTATGCTGGGGATGAGCTAAAGATAGCAGGGTTGGTTGGTTTGTTTGTTTTTACTCCTAAACCTGAGGGTCACTCACATTTTATCACACCGTTCTTGTGAATGGTGTCTCTGTCACCAGACCAGGAATGTGTGTTTGAGCACAGAGAGGCAGAAGCTGGGTCTGCACAAACGAATGCTGAACATGGAAGGAGTGTGGCCATGATGGCCTGGAGCAACACTGCAGGGACACTGCTCTGCTTCTCTGTCCTGGCCCCATGCTGCACTGCGCATGTGTGCCCACTGCCAGGGACTGAGGCAGGTTGGGGGGCTCTGTACCATGCTTCATTGCACACGAAAGCCACAGGCTTGGATGCTTCTTCTCTGAACTGGCTGAATTTCAGACAGAAATTTGCACCCTTAATAAAAACTTGCTTTACTGAACACTGAGTCTGGCCTCAGAAAGGATACTCAAGCTGCCTGTTTTTGAGTTACAAGGTTACAGATCCAGGCATTTCCACTGTGGAAAAAGTCATTTGAGATGGCGTGTTGTTCCTTCCAAAGTGTGTTAGTCATGGGGAGCATGTTACTAGAGATCCCAGGCCCATTAAGGCAGAGAAAGAACAAAGTAGTCCTTCTCTGCAGAGCATAGAAAGAAACATTTACTCCACATTTGCCACTAGCATTGCAATAGTACTAAAAAAGAGAGGTAAAGGGAGGACATAAAGTACTGGGAACAGACCAAATAGGAAGAAAAAGAGAGGGGAAATGAGATTTCTTAAACCAGCTTGCATCTTTCCAAAATTTTAGGCTTAAGGATTCCTTGACAGGGCATTGGTTGTTCACAGTCCCTCCTCTTGATTGTTCATGGTCCCTCAGCAAATCGGGCCTCTAAGTAACAACTCAGGTGGCCTTTCCAATGCAGATTACTGTAATTTTAACTCAACCTGTGATGAGTTGTCACATACCTTTTCTCTACATCTCTTTTCTCTTAATGGACCCATCTTTGTAAATCCTCAGGCTGAGTTGCAATAAGCATTTCAGGAAAGGATTTAGCAATCTGAGATAGAGGCCAAGAAACAGTTAGCTGTAGAAGAGTGTTTTTTTTTAGTAAAGACTGGAAAAACTGACAATGAGATGCTTTGACACGGAGACCTACACCCTGCAGTGTGGTTGCATGGGTCTGTGTGAGAGAGATGCAGGAAGGAGGCTCTGTGAAGCCAGTTGCCACTGGGGCCCTGTGGCTCTCCAGCAGAGGAGGATGGATAGATTACAGTGCTAAAAAGGATGATAGCTGGTACGATACTTAGAGCTCAAACAGACACGTCACATGGCATTTATCATTCATTTGTCCTTATTCATTCCTGCAAACCACAGCAGGGGTAATAACCTCTGCACCAGCTGGGGGCATGTCCAGGCCACCTCAAAGGGGACCCTAGTCAGTGCGGTGACACCAGCCAGGTTCATGCCTGTGAGGCCAGGAGCAATTCCATTCAGCCAACAGCTGTGGCCTGGGGAGTTTGGGATGCATCAGTGGTTTTGATTATGTTTGAACTTCCTCTCCTACAATTGACAATTGTCATAGTCTGGAAATGTTTCTTCCTAGCAGAGTACTAAGCAAAAAAGATAAATAAACTATTTTTTTTGGTTTGTTTTATTTGCTGCTGGCATCTTAGGGGTCCCAAAGCAGGGGGCACAGAACACAATAGAGGAAAGAACAGACCAGCTTTCAGGAACCAGCTGACCTTTCAGACCTCTTGAGCCTTCACAGAAACCTTGCCAGTTGCAAACCAGCTGTGGAATCAGGAACTCCTTGTGACGTCACTGCTGAAAAAGTCCTAATTAGATAATTTCCCAAACCATGCAGGTCTCAAGTGCCTCAGCTTCACCTTTAGCCCTGACCAAATCTCCCAATTTAGTGGTTAAAGGTTCAGTTCTGTGTCAGGTCAAAGGCATTCTTGAGAAACCACCTATTGTTCCAAAATGGATTTTGCCATCTGATAATATTTCAAGATACCACCTTCCCTGTGTGCTTCCAGTGCCTCAGCATTCAGCCCAGCTGCTTTAAGGAGAACAGCAGCAGTGAACTGTCTTTCACCTTAACCATCCAAGCAACCTCCTAAGCAGCCATGAATAAAATCCAGCTCCCCAAAAGGCATTTGGAAAAGCTACAGTATATTTATATGTATATGCCATAGCAAGGAAGCTGATAATAGCAAATAATAAAAGTAATAAGCCAGTCTCCTGGCACAAAGTCCAGTGCTGTGCTTTAGGAACAGTACCTGTTGAACTATAAGCTTCTGGGGGCATTTAACACATCTCTAGAAGCAGAGTGAGCCTGTCATGTCCCTGAAATGAATGGGAAATGCGGTTCAGAAAATGCCACTTGAGACATGTGAGCTGAGGGCAGAAAAGAAGGGAGTATGCCAATATTAATGAAAGAACGGGGAATGTGCTCTTGTCAAACATGGGTAGCAAAAGAAAAAGGACTTTCCTTTCCTTCTACTCTATTTTTAATATTTCCCTTTTTAATCACACATTTGGTTAAATCTAGTCCTATCAATTTAATTTTAATTCACTACTTCATCCTAATATTAGTTGAATGAAATACCTAGGTTTCTTTCTCCCTCAAAAGAACAGAGAATAAGGCCCCTGTTTTTAATCCACGGCCTTGGTTACAGTAGGGGTGTGAGATGTGGAGTGCATGCTTGCTGTTATGATAAATTCATTTAAATTCACTCCCAGCAAGCCACAAGACGAAGAGGAAAGGTAAAACCACTGTGATCACAAAGAGTGCCCTGGGCCTTCATGGGGCACAGGAGTACAAATGGAGACATGTGATGGCACCATCACCTTGTTTATCTGGGGGTTTTCTTTTTAGTGAGAACCAGAAGGGCCTGCCAGATCTCTGAGCTTCAGGTTAAACGTTTTTCATTTGTTTATTCTTGTCTGCATTCCACTCATTTTTTTGTATGCCCTAAAATATCATTTGAAGTTTATTACAGTCACTCTAAGAAAGGTCACATGGTAGGTTTGGCATGATGTCTGATTTTTCCTTTTCCCCCAAATTACAGCATTTTGTGGTTGACCTGTCTCCTGTGAACCTTTGTTTTTTGTTGCCTGGCTGAGTTTTTGGAGATAAGTAATTCACTTTATTTTAATATGACACTCATTCCCCTTGTCCACAAATAGATAAAGGGCACAAGACACTATTACATTGATTGAAAATAATTGTTCACTGCTTAATGATTTTTCTCTGGATGCTAATTATTTAAAATCAGAGTCAGCATGTATGTTTTAGCAAATTTTGAAATTTTAGCTATGGTATCAGAATCATTGCTTTTAAAGAAAAGCCTCCACAGGGGTCCCCAGATTACACAGTCAGATCCCCTAATTTTAAAGAGCATAACATGGAACTCAAAATCACTGGAACTGAAACTGTTCCCCCTGGCATAATACTTCACAACAGACTTGCTGTGCCACCTGGGACCTTTGCTGCAGAGCAGCAAAGCCCCAGACTGGGCTCACTGGTTTGACACTGGATCCCCAGACTCACTTTAGAAAGGGCAAACTTGAGTTTTGCTATCTAGGGGTGATGATCTGAGTGTCCCACCCCACAGGAAAGGAAGGGGAGACTGTACAGTGGAGATCCTGCAGTGGTGATTTCTACAGGTTCCTAGGAAGCAGCAGCCACCCACATAAGCCAGCCTTCACACAGCATCTGCACTGGCCTGACCCAGCTGTGAAAGGCAGCTTCCCCCTTCGCCTGGCTTTACAGGGCAGTCCTTGTTGTTGGTTCAGTTTATAACTCAAAGAAACTCTTAAAACAGAGACTCCTTTTTAAAAATAGTGGAAATGATCAAATGATAGTGGAAATGATCAAATACCACCTGAATCCTAAATGACTTAGCTAGTGAAAAGGACAAAAAAGGAAGTATGAGCCACAGCTGTGCAGAACAGTGCACTCTGCAAGAAGAGTGCAACACTGCTGCTGTTGCTGTGTTGTCTGTGGGGTGTCTGCTTATTCAAAGACAGAGGAGGCTGGGCTGGAGTTTTTCCCCAGGAGGCCTCGAGGCAAGCAATTTTCACGAAAGTCTGAATAAGCATGTGGATTTTTGAAGCACGTAGAAAAACTTTCTGTGTAACAGCAAATCTTGATCTTTAATTACAGTGGTGCTATTCCCTCATTATAGCTAGCGGGGTGTGCGTGGGAGGAAAACTCTTCAATTGCCTCTGTCTACCTGAAACTTAAAATAGAGAAATAGAGAAATAAATGGTCAGAGACACAGCTACACTGAAATGCAAAAAAACCTTGTTTGTATGTGTGTGTATATACGTACACACATGTATACATATTCTGATTTGCGTTACTATTACTTTTCTTTTTTCTCCCAAGCCTTCTCTCCCAGCCTCCAACTGTAAATTTCCTAAGGCACTGACTTAATCTTCCCTCAATCTGTCCTCATCGCTGGGATCACTGGGATGGAGGCCTGGAAGCAAAGCATCCAAAACCTCACAGCCAAAGCAAAACAATGTCTCCTTTCCCCAGCCTCCTAATAAGTTCAAGAAGTTATGTGAAACCAAACAAAGTGGTGACCTGGTCACATAGCTGAGCACTCCAGCCCCCGCGCTGTGCCATGCCGTGGCATGCTCTGCCTCCCTGCCAGGGCTGGCAAGCCCTTGGCAACCTGTGGGACATGATGGCAATTGCAGTGCGTGTGGGGTCTGGCAGTGAAACCCGTGCTCCAGTGGGTAGGCTTGCTGTGAGAGACCCCAGGAACGTCAGTCCCTGCCTTGTCCCCACTCAGTGCTGCTCCTCGGGTCCAGGCTGGCAGCAGCATCCCTGCTCACCTGTGTGATGGCACACATGGTGTGTGGAGGAGCAGTGGCACAGCCTGTGTGCCCTGCACTGCTGGGACACCGACGTCTCCGGAAGTGCAGGAACACTTCTTTGAAGAAGTCTCGTACTGTCGGGTGACATAACAAGCTTTCCAGAACAATTATTTGCTTTATCTTTCCATGAAGTTTACTGATTTACAGTATTCTGACATTATGTAGTCAGAAGGACTCAAATTGGTCACTTGCACATGGCAAAACAGAAGAGCAGTATTACTGCAGTGGATGGTTTTGGGGCCATGCAGGTATTTTGTCACAATTGTGTGAGCCATCGCAGCACATTTAAGAGTTACTGCAGCTGGTGCTCCCATCAGTGAGGCTTGGTTTGCTTTGTGTGTAGTTTGGAGAAGAATTTCTATCTGTGTAAAGAAAATCCTTTCAAAGCAAGACTTTGTGGTGTACTTCCAGAGCCTGAAGATCACAAATCTCACATGACGAATTTATTGCACTCTGTTGTGTCAGCCATTGACTGGCACACCTGAGGAGACAGAACTCACTAAGTCATCACCTCAAAGCTGAACTCTTTGTCTCTTCACTTACAAATACAGCTCCCAAGGCATGTTGGCACCTCAAGGACACGGCACTGCTAACAGCAGTGAGAACTTTGCTCTATTTAGCAAAATTATGATTGAAAAGTCTTTTTCCTTTTTTTTTTTTAAACATCCACTTGGAAAAACCTCACCTGTCTTAAGAAGCTGAACCAATATTGCTTATGTTCAAGGCTTTGCTCTGGCTGCTCTGACCTGCTGATAATTCAAAACTTCAGTTTTAGCACAGTGCAGTTGCTCGTGGGCATTCATACCAGAGACAAATCAGGGAAGGATCATGCCAAGTGACTGCAGAGCAAATGCTGTGGTGTGTACCCTGAGACAGCTCCCAGCATGCTGGGCTGCCCTGGGAATGACAAGTTTTGGTGTCTGCATGGAAACCAAGGGCCTCTCCAAAATTTCCTTCTATTTTGGAGTGCTATAAAGAAGTGTGTCCTAGTACAGCCAAGCAGTTGGCTCACATTACGACAAGGAGTTTGCTGGGTGACCAGGCTGCTGGTCTTGCTGTGCCATGGCTCTGGAAATGACACCGGCCCCTTGCCCTCCTCTGGGGTGTCTGTACTGGCAGAATCTGTGGGGCTGACAATGGCACTGGCACTGTCAACACGTGGGACTCAGCCTTTCTCTGACCTCCCCAAGCATCCCTGTGCTCAGCCACACAGACCCTCACACTGGGGTGCCCTCCTGCCTGCTGAGAGAGGAGCAAACACTGACTTGTGAGGCTGAGTTTACGTTAAAAATAGTCATTGTGCCTGAAGGAATGAATCCTACATTGTTTTTTCACTTTCCTGCTGCGCTGCTATTTTTTTCGTCTTGTCCCTCATTAAGTGTCTCCCTGCCACAGCGTGGGCAGCCCTTTACTCCCCAGTTTCCAGCTACGTGGTGTGCTTTATAGTTTTTCCCAACTACTGCATGAGGACTTCCAGATGAATTCTTGGCATGAATGCTGCCTTCAATAGAGCCTGAGAGATTATTAATCTTTCCAGTAACCTCAGTAGGTGGGTTAGTTGTGGTCAGAACTGCTGCTCCTGTTGTGCAGAAGACAGGACCAAGTAGCTGAGGGTCTGAGCAGCTTGCCCAAAGCTGTGGCAGAGGTCTCAGAGCTCAGTTACCAGGCCTGAAGTCCCACTTTCTCATTTGGGCTCAAAGATACGGTTTTCTGTGACTTGGTTTTCCTTCAGAATCTCTTCTGTAGTGTGTCCAGACTGGCATGAAGGGTATATGAAATGGGGAGGGACATTTTTCTGGGGGTCTTTGTACTCAGGCCTTATTTCTTCTTAACTTGGCTATCATGCGGCCTCAGCTTGCTGAGGACAATCATGTTTTTGTTACTCATTACAGAACTTAACTAAAAAAAAAAAAAAAATCAGACTCTTCCTTAAGAAGCTTTTAATTTAATAGGTGAAATGTCAGGGAAAATCAATGTGAGTCTGTTTCCTCTCTGCTTCATTATGCACTCCATTAAACAGCTTTTATGTTCTGTTTATAGGTTGGTTGTGTGTTTCGTCTATTTTTGGTTTAATTTATTTTAATTTTTTTTATAAAATAAACAATTTTACATTTATGATGTAAAGTAAGCTCGGCTGAGAACCAGCACTACAAGAAATGTGTTTGGCTGGAGCAAGGAATCTGTGAGACCACAAACATCAAGATGTCCCTAGCAAGAGGCTTTGTGGTGGGACACCATGGAGGGGAGGTGGGTGGGGAAATCAAACACGTTCCAGACAATTTGCTGATTGCAAATCTTCAGAGGTATAAAATGTCCCTAAATTGTTATGTCCCCTCTTGCGGTGTTAAGAGAGGTCTGATTGCCCAACCTGGAAAGAGAAAACCACAAGTGACTTGTTAACGTTTCTGTCTCACCCTTACAGTGAGGAGCAAGAGAACGCCTTTTCCAGTTCGTAAACACCGCCTGGTTGACTGGAGGGATGTTCTCGCCCGGATGTGGCAAATTTTATGGCCGTGTGAATAAGAAACAGAGCACGCAAAGGAAAGTATTACAGTTTAAGGGGTGATAAAACTTTATGCCACCCTGCTCCATTCCTCTCCTGCCCCATGTCCTCTCAAAATGTCCATTGAGAACCTCTGACTTTGGTGAGGCTTAGGAGGCAGAGGACAGTAAAACAAAATATGGAGACCAGTGGAGATGACATCCAGGCTAATGTATTTATTTTCTTTGAATAATGGTAGATAATAGCCCATGACTAGATTGAGAGTAAAGTTTTAAATTCTTTTTTTCTTTGATTTACCACAGGATTGCTCAGCAAAGTTACTTTGTTGCTGGATATCTCAGTTTTTCCAAGTGTACTGTGGGGGCAAATCTTGTCCCACTTGGGCTAAGGCTATGAAGGTTAATTTACCATTATTTGTAAAGCGCTCTATGTCACTAAGGGCCAAAGTGTCCAAGGGGAGAATGGACACTGATAATGGTGCCGTAGTTGCGCTGCTAAGCCACCTCCCATGCTGGAAGGCCAAACTCTGCATTTTCACTGCTCTTCCCTTCATTTGCACACATTGCCCAAACATCTTAAAGTCGTGGTAAAGCCTCCAAAGCTTCTTAGCCTAGGAAGACAAGCAAAGGGAAAACAATTTTTAGGCAGCTCTCATTGGGGAAACTGGACTGTCACCACTCCTCAGTACAGAGATTTCTGAGCAGAAGAGAAGACACAAGAAACTACTGAGCATCAGCAGTTCTTACACAGAAAGCACTTCATTTGGATAGGTTGCTGACCAGCAGGAGTGAAGGTGTCCGCTCAGGATTTACAGGGAAAGTCTCATGTCAAAGTACAAAGGACTTCCATTAATCAGATTGCTCTTCCAACTGCAGATGACAGCAGGAAGGTGCTAGTGGTCTGTAACAGGGAGTGAAAACTAAGGGCTCTACTGCAGCAGTTACCAAGCAGACGCAGGTTGGTGAGAGAGAGAAGGGAAAAAAAGTGATGATTGATGTGATCATGACAATGGTGAATTTATTAGGAAAGTTTCAATAGTAATGAGTAGGATCATTAAGGTGCTGCATGCCTTAGGGAATGAGACAACAAGGTACAAGGAAAAGATTCAGCAGAGGTACCACTAGTGAAAGAGGACAGAAAGGAAAGGAAACTACAGAGTGGGTTGGGAAGATGTCTGCTAAAATAAAGATGGTGGGGTAGACTGCATTGCTGTGCCTCTTGCTGCCATGTCACACCACCAGGATGGTTTGTGCTGTGACAAGAAGCACTACTGGAGAATGTAGGTCTGTGGCTTTCCCCCCAAAAATGCATGCTTGCTGATAGCTCTCTGCTATCTCAGAGGATAGAAATGTTTGGGACTAACTTGAAAATTACAGCTAAACCCATCAACACCCAGACAGCTCCAGCCAGGTGTCTAACTAAGAGATCTCCAGACATGGAAAGGAAGGCAATCTCTTGTTTCTCCTGAGCACATACATTTTTGCATCATTGAAATCCATCAAATGGTGTTTTTTTCAAATATTTGTCAGTTTTACTGAACTGGTAACTCACCCAGAAAATCTGGGGAAAACAAACAAAAGATGTTGTTTGAGAAAAATCTCATTTTGTCACCTGAGGACAGAGAGGTCTTGGGAAGTTGTACCTGGTCTCCTCACCACTAACAAGTGCTAAGAAGAGCAGGAGCCATGGTTTTGAAATTATCATCAATCAAACAACTACATTTTTTTTTTAAGGATTGAAGTTTGGATCACCCAGAAGCACTGAGTATCTTCCTGAAAGATAGAAAGTTAGAAAAAGATATAACCCCTCACATACGAGACTTCATTGTATAAAGTACATAGAAGTGGGGGATTTACATAGATTTTCTTGGGATGGCCTCCAAAATATTAATGTATGTCAGATTCATGTGGTTTATCTGTTTGGTGTTAATCATATTTTTATTTTTGATTTTTTGTTAGGTGTTGCAGCAGACCTCTCATTAGCGGTACAAATGAGCCAAGACACAGATTCTCACTTAACAGCATGAAAAGGATCACGGTTTATTCTTTACAGCTTAGCCATCCTGACTGACTACAGCAAGCTCCTACTGTAGGGTCCAGCTGCAGACTCTGACTGCTGGTTATCTCCTGCTCTACTATGACTGCAAGATTAGTTTGCAGACTCTGACCACAGGCCTCCACCTAGCTCAACTGCGACTGCAGGCTCCAACAGCAGGCTCTAACTCCATCAGACCCAGACTGACCTCACAGCTGATCTTTTACAGCAGCAACTCTCATCCTAGCTTCATTCTTCTTTGTGTCTCTCTGGATGGTTCCTTCTTCCTCAGGGCTCCTCTACCTCAAAGTGCTTATCCTCCAGGTCCTCCTGACCAGCCAACCCACCCCTTTTATCACATTTATCTTTATTAGTCACAGATGTGACCCATTAAGGACAAGGCTGTTCCTCTTCTTTGGTAATTAGCACAACGGTGACATTATCGGGGCAAGGTTGCCTGTAATCCCTTCTTCTACACCTACAGCTAGGAAAAGCATTTGGACATGTTGATGAATGGAAAACATATCAGAAACTGCTCAGGATTAATTAAGCAAATGCAATGGAATGGGTTATTCTCTGACTCCTGTATCCTGGGCCATACCCAGAGAAATTTGTCTCTGCCAAAGAAAGGATTGGTTAAATTGGTGATCACATAATATACTCGTTAGGAACTCATGCCCTTAGTTGGTTAAATAATTGGATGGAAATTATTGCTCTCCTTCAAGAACACTTACAAAAAAACATTTAGTTCACTTTTTGTTCAGTTTAAAAAGAAAAAACTACAAAAGGAATATTTTTTACTTTGTTGCAAATTGTAACTAGATCTTCAATTAAAAGCAGAATATAATAGTTTTATTTCAGAATTAGTTTATTTGACTTCAAGTTTTTAAAACTATAAGACTTCAAAATTAATAAAAAAAAATTAAACTATAGATTTTTGTTTTAAGACATTCTGTTGTCCTTACTATTTCTTACCTATTAAGCAGGGTGGTTAAAAGTAGACATGTTTTCTGATGTAAAAAATAAAAAAAAAGCCCTCCACCCCAAAATCCTTGAAGGGCAGTCTTGCTCTGGAGATTAAGGGAGAAAAGCTCTTTTTCCATAAGATTATTGATTTTCCATACTTCTTTTCCATTTTTAAATAGGCTTAGTTCATATCTTCTTGTTTCTGTGTTTTCTTAAATATCTACTAACAATCCCAGGCTGTAACACCTTCTCATGCATGTTAGCCCTGGCAATGTTACAAAACCGTCCCCGCTGCTGGGGGCTCCCGTGGGCATTGCTCTGCACTGGTGGAGTGCAGAAACCATCCTTCCTCCTGGAGAAGGTCCAAGAATCCAAAAGCCTGGTTACATGATCTGTCAGGCAAGGTACAGTCCAAATCTAAATAGCTTCTCTAATGCCTGAAATGGCTTTGCTTATACACTCGAGAAATATGGAAACACTGGAAATGATGTTAATTGAATTTTCCCTCCTCCTTCTTTCGTCCTCAAACCTCACTGCATTTAAGAAAATTCCTTTTTGAAAATAACTATCAGAGCTGGAAATTAAGTTCACATGAAGAGAGTTAAGGATGCGACTAAACTCCTGATTAAATTTACTTGGAAAAAAAAAAGAAAGTTCTACTGAAGGTGGAAGGCCAGACTTGTGTAAGGCAGCATGGGCTGAGCAGCAAGTGGGTGTCCAGAGCCGGGGCAGCTGAGCATCATGTCAGCATCACCCATGGCTCTCCCTGAGTAGTGAGTTCCTATCTCCACCTGCAGTATGTGAGCCCAAACTGAGGTTTGGATTTCTGTGGGAAGTGGGTTTCCCCCTGCCACAGGCTGTGTGCTTTCACTGGCGTGAGAAGCGGTTTCCTGCCTTTTGATAACCAACACTAGCTAAGGCAAAATTTCTGCCTAGTGTGCATTTCCCAGAGCTTTGTCGCTATGATTGAAGCAATATTCTTTCCACTACTTCTCCTGAGAGACTTTCCAGTGCTTGATACATCTGACTGTTGAAGTGTTGCCTTCAGCATCCTCTAATTACAGTTTGAAATTAAGCTTTTTTTCCACCCTGGCTTCTACTGGTCTGCTGCTAAGATGATGTTTTCTGGAGTAGTTTATTGCAAATGAGTTTCAGAAGGGCAATGGCTAGATAGAGAAGGGTGGAAGACCAGCTTTTGCTCTAAACAGACACATTACTCTTTAGGATTTTTCAGTGTTTCCTTTGAAATGCAAACAGTGCATTTTTAGTAAAGTCTCATGGGCGTTGTAATCTTCTGGGTTATGAACAGTTATGAGGGTGGGAGCTCAGTGTCTGCACTTCTCTTGGACTTCAGCCATATCTTTCTGACACCCCTGAAGTTCCCAAGTTTTCTGGTTGCCTTTTTCTCCCTTCTGTACACACAATGCCCAGGCACAATCCTGGTTTCTATGCAGTCTCAGCTTCTTGAAATCAGTTAATTCACTCTTTCCACAGTGTTTGAGAAGGGGCCAAGACCAGGCAACAAATGTTTCTTAAAGACTGATGGCAAGGACCCATTTGTGGGATGTGTCTCCCGTAATTGGACTGCACACCTGTAGTCTCCAATCTCCCCAGGGCACCTGGTCCAGGAGGTTTTGCACAGGGTTACCTGAAGGCAGAATATCTGCCATGGACAACCTCCCTAAGGCGAGAACTAGGCAGGAACCAAAAACTTTAAACTGAAGGCATTTCTTGAAACCAAAATGTTTCAGAGCTTAAAAAATGTGGTTGGCTATTGCACAGCCGTATGGAGAGCAAACCACATAAATACTGTTTTCCAAGACCCTTGTCCACCTCTTCCCTTTTGTTCTCCCTCTCAGAATCAGAGAAAAACAAGTAAACACTTTTAGTAAGCCTGGTGGCAAAGCGCTCACGTATTGCGGATTTAAATCCTTGCTTAATCATGGGGCTGCAGCTCCATCTCTCACTTTTCTAATGAGTACTTTTTGACATCTAACAACTTTGCCAGGAGAGACTGCAGGCAGCCTGGCAGCAGGGGCAGTAGCCACATGCCCCACATGTATAGAAAGGGGCCCCGTCCCACTCTATCTGAAGGAGGCCAAAGTGGGTCTGAGATTTGCCATGGTTGGGGCTATGGGCCTGTCTTCCCCTGAACTTCTTCCTGCCTATTCCCAGCTGTCACCAGATATGGCACCCCTCATGTGAGAAATGTTCTTTGTAAATCAGCCAGTTCTGGTGAAAAACTATTTTGCACCCCAAATTATGAGCCAGCTCTCCTGGAGTCATGCACGATACCACATCACCCACCCTGGTATTGGCTTCTCATTCTCTCTGCAACCAGACAAAAAGATTTTATTTAAGTAACCATCTGAATGGCTTAGAAAAAGAACAGAAATCTAATTTTGAAGAGATTATGGTGAACCTCTTGTAAACTGTGTTCAATAAGAAGAACAGGGCCTATAATGGGCCTGAGTGACTGTGCTGGGGAAACAGGTCATTTCCTGATGGTTAACAGCTAATTTTTCTAACAGTTGAAATGCAGGGATCATGCATATAGGTTTCTAATGGACACTCGTGAAACGGTAAGAGGATTGATGAATACCAGGTGGCCACACTTCACTTTCCTATTGTCAAAAACTCCATTTAACTCAGCAGGCAGTAGGATCTCTGACCACCTGAATCTGTATGGAAGGGTATGGACAGTTAGTAGCCATATACAGTTTATACCTCCTCTCCTGAGAAATAAAACCCGTTGATAAATGGCATCACTGCAGAAGCTCCATTAGAAAGAGCACCATCAGAATTATCCAGTCCTGGAACTCAATCCCCTAAGCCTCCTGGAGTCACCAGAGGTATCACTTAACTCTGTAATTGCTGGCTCACTACATTGTTTTGTTCCTGGAAGCAACAAATCAGGAATGCTGACTCCATGGGATCACCAGTGCTTCAAGGGGTGGCCTGCAAAACTCACCACTGCAGGACCAACAAGGGGAATAAATGCATTAGTATAGATTTTTGTCAAACTCTCTTACCATTTTGTATGCTGTTGATATTCCTGTTTTTCAGGAGAAAGGTTTGTGAGTTTTATACACTGTTCTCTGTTATGGCATAGCTTACTATTATTAGTATTATTTGTAATGAGATTAGGTTGTAGGTTTTTTTCCTGAAAAAATATGGTTGTTCCTTGTAAAGGGAGCCATTTTTTTCCTACGACTTTGAAAATTCCTGTTTACATAAGTCAATGCTTTATATCAGAAATCTGTTTGCAAAAAACAAGGTTGGTAGACTCCACATTGTATTTTTACCTAAAATACGGACTAGAAACCCATTCTGATCCTTTTGCTTACTTTTCCTTGCAATAATGTCTATCTCGAAAAGGATTTTGATTCTGAAATTCAGAGTTCATTCAGGGCTGCACTGATTTGAGATTTATACTTTGCAACACACTTTCCACTTTTACTGGCCGCCTCTCTTGCATTCAAATTTCACTTGCTTAGTGGCAGTCTGGCTTCACATTCTGGAAATGCATCTAGGAAACTGCTCTTGAAAAACCTGTAGAATGCATCCTTCTCCTGGTGCCACATCATGTAGGTTGCTCCCCTTTGCCATATGGCTCTGCATGAATTTCCAGAAGCTTATAGATATACAATGAAATCCTCCTGAGATTTCTGCAGAGTAGAAAAACTGATGCCAGAACCTAAATTTCTTTGGACTAGGAACCTAAAGAGAAATTAATTTTTCATTAAAATTATCTATACAAAACAGTTGATAGGTGCAAGATACTGTGCAGTTTTATTATATGGTACTACATGATAAATTCTATGGGGTCTTATGCTGGGATTTAAATCCACAGTAGTTAAGAGCTTGGCTTCCCAGACACTGTGACATTTCCAGATGAGCTGTGTTGCCTTAAGACTCTGGAGAGCCACAGACATTTTAGAGCTCTTCCCAATGAGTTTCAAAAAAAAGAACTGTGTAAAAACAAGATTCTCTTTTTAAAGATGTTAAAAGACAAACATCTGGGGAAGTTGTGGGAAGACAAGGAGGGAGAGACAGGAAGAATGAAAAAGAGAGAGAAGATCAGTGAGATACAGGGCAGATGTGGGAATGGAAGACAGATTCTCCTGCCCATGAACAGTAAGGCAGCAATCATCACAGAGCTTGTGCTGACTAAGATTTGCTCCTCTGCCTCTCCTGTATCCCTCCAGTGGAATTAATTCCTCATGTTATGTAGCTGCTTCTTGGTCCTTTCTGCTCTTTTTGGTATTGTACAGATCATAGTCTAGTGGTTAACACTTAAGATTGGGAGCTGGGCTTCTTGGACTCTCCAGCTTTGTGACTGATACATTGTGCAGCTGTGGGCAAGTTACTTCATCTCTCTGTACCCTGGGTCCGCTGTCTTCAGAGGATTACAGTACCAACTGCTCTGTTGGAGAGATTATGGGCCTTAACTAAAGCATCTTTGAAAACCTATTCTGACATCCTGGATGAAGAACAAATTGGTAATAATGCATATTGCTCCTCATGATGCAATGCAGTTATTAAGAAAAGAGTTTGCAGGCTCTCAGAAGGGTTGTGGAAATCCCAAGGAAAATTATCTAAAGAAGGGTCACTCACAGGTGTACCAAAGCCTGAGTTAAGCTTTTTTTGAGTTTGCCAGGTCTTATGAAGGAAAGAACATGTGGACAGAGGATTCTGAACAGAT
>WAAG01086378.1:1306-13329 GCA_013390105.1 Tichodroma muraria | reverse complement strand
TTTTACAGAAACGGAGCTCAACTGGAGCTCACACTCATGGCCAGAGGGTTTCTCACCCTTCCCTAATGCAAGTCAGTCATCAAGCACACACAAGAAACAGTTTTTGTGCCTTTATGCAGGAAAACGCACATTCAATCCAAGAACAGCTGTCAAGACCTTCAGTGCTTGAGCTAAGGATGTATGTCCTAGTCGTCATATGCCACCAGTTCTGGAAGTCTCTGTTTCTCACAGCTGGAAGTTGGGGTTCAGGGAAATAAATTTCAACTTTGAGAGGGTCTAATAACAAATTTTTCTCCATATGCAAGTGATGAAATGCGTCAAACACAGCTGCCTCCCACCAGCCCTGGAATAACAGCCTCAGCTCCTCTAAACTTTCAGCAATAAAATTATATTTGCTTTGAGCAACACCTTGTAGAATAGAGTGAAATGATTTTTTAAGGAAATAAACTCTATTTTGCAATATGTATTTATTGTACACACTACCTTCCACTAAATGGTATGGAGTAATAGTACCAGAGAGCTTTGTATCCTTACAGTGATTTCCTCTGTGTGCCTTGGTGAGCTTATCTACACAGTCCCAGCTCACAGCTCCTACTCCTGCCCTCACTTTGTCAAGAGAAGATCACACTTCCAGACTGGCCAGAGGTTTTGTCACTCTTCCCTAATGCAAGACATTCCATGAGCACACACAAGCCATGCAGATCATCCATGATGACTGCAGATATAGCATTCAAAGGCTGGGAAGAAAATATATTTCCCCCTCTTGGTGGGATGTGCCCAAACCTGCAGCCTCTGAGTATGCCCAGCCCCTGGGATGGCTGCCTCCATGGGTAGCAATTGCAAGTCTGGGCACATTTGTATCACTCTTCTTTTTCCTATGGAGCATAGCCTTAGCAGAAGGGAGATGATCATGCAAAGAACACATGTGGATGCTGGTTTCTGTTGTGTAACCCACATCTTCCTCAGCACCTCATTGCAGGAGTATGAAAACAAGTTGGTAAATGGCCACGGTTACATCAGTATTGTACCTGCCTCCCTTTCCCTTTGTTCCATGCATAAACACTGTGATCTTTGCCATTCTATGAACTTTCAAAACTCCTGCGCTGTGTGATGGATTCACTAAACCCAACAGGGCTCAGAAACGTTTCTTTTTCTTTAACAGGAGACTGCAGGGTCATATGTCTGTGTGCACATTTGCACAGCTAGGAGATTCTGGATTATCACTGAGGCCACAAAGCATCCTCTGGACACATAATGCTGCTTATGTGCTCTGCAAATGTTAGCAAGATAAGTGTGCTTTTAAAGTAGTCAAAAGAGCAAAGAGGACATACAGACAGATCTTAGTAGGGAAATGATTTAAGGCTCTCGGACAGTAACCAAGCTTGCTTTTAATGAGGAATATGTGCTTTGCTGAGCAGAGGTACCCTGGGTTAACTGGAATATAAAGTACTATATCTCATTACTAGCTGGCTGTTTCTGGTACCACAGGTGTATTTTGTGAGCTTCAGAAGGAATGTCAGGTACCCAGATACCCCTATGGATGTATTTCTGATAACTGGGGGCTCTTACTCCATGATATATTGGCTTGAGAAACATATTAGGTCCTAATTTTGTACAAGGTGTTTCAGATAAAGAAACATACAATAGAATTCAATCTATTGAATAGAATTCAATAGAATTGGCATCAAGAAAGCTCTCAGATATCCTTCCATGTGGATAGAAAAACATGACCAGGTTGAAGACAGCACAAAACTGGTTAAAAATCATCCAAGATCATAAGCCGACAACATGATGCAGTTGCACAGCAAAAAAAACCTCCCACCAACTTGATTTTGCAATGTGGCAAAATGAATGTTTTAGGCAAGGTAATTACCCTGTTGTACTCTGACTTTGTGGCCAGAGTACCAAGCAAGTCTTTGAAAGGCTTATAGACTTAAGGTCTCACCTTATTCTGGGCCATCCTAAAAGCTGGGTTGCATTAACTTAGCTGTAAAATTAGTCTCCTGGCTACTCTTGAATTGGGGTTTTCCTATGCATGTCAAAGCAGTTTGCTCACCCAGCACTGGCTGAGAGACATGAAGGTGCTGTAAGCAGATGGACTGCTTAGGTATGACTTTCGCTTTACACCCATATGGAAGACTCTCTTGTATGGGGTATTGCACTTCAGGAAAGATCTGTAGACAGTGAAGACAGAATAATAAGAGTTAGAAAACTCCTGGGAAAGAGCAAAGGAATTTCATGTATGTTCAGAAAAGAGAGAATGGTGGGCACAATATGGAAGTCCTCCTGTATGTAAAGCTGCTTCTGGAAAGAGCAGTGAGCATTCATGCTCGCTGTTAACACTGGGCAGAGGTGTTCAGTTTGCAGTGAATAGGCTATTTGAAATTGAATGAAGCTATTCTAAGCACTTTCAGTTCAGCACTGGGAAAGGCTGGAGCTACTGGGGATCCTCTTTCTGAAGTGCTGGAAGAAAAAGTTAGATGTCACTTGGTCAAGAATAAGTTGGTTTAGTCCTAGTTTAGATATGAGAGCTGGGCTAGATGAATTCCTGGCTTTCAGCCCTGTATTTCCATGTTTTGCTCGACCCCTTAGTCTAAGAATCTGGAAAGCCCCAGAGTCTGGGCTGGCAGAAGAAGAGAGCCCTTCTGGGCTATATACTGCACTGATTAATTTCTTGTCATTACAGTGTATTTTGTCTCCTTTCTCTGTCCATTTTCCAATATTCTTTTCTAAATGGCACAGCATGCACTCAGTATGGGTCTGTTTCTCAGGGCAGGACTCTCAGAACAACTTTAAAAGTCAGCCTGATGTATTGGCCCATATTGAATATACGCATATGCCCATATAATGCATAATATGGAGCTGCAGAACTGCTTATTAGTAAGTTTGATGAACATTTTTAGTTATAGGGTCTTACACTTTTTTATAACTTTGACAGCTTCAACTGTTTGGTCTTACATTTTAGGTACAGGGTGTTTGCCCCAAAATGAATTATTTACGGAAATTTCAGCCAAAATGACGCAGTGTTTCTGAGAAGAAGCCTGGAAAAATACATTGTTTGCCTTGTTGCTATTCTTTTTTTTTTTTACAACCTTTTATTTGGAAAGCCCTAGAACCCCTGTGCTTTGGAAGTGCAATTGGACACTTGGCAGAAGAGGTGCCTTTTGTGTTGGGGATGGGCTTTGTCTGTTTCTGTGAAAAACTACTCACATTTGGCCAAGTTATAATACTTAGAAAAACCACGTGGAGAGGATCTGTTACTCCTGCCAGCTTAACTCCTGGCACAGGGACATGCCCTAGAAAGTTGCCATCCTGATGGCAAACCCTGTAGACACCCATGGTATGGCTACTTTGACATGCCTATGCTGTCCCCTAGCTTACTTTAAAACACAGGAAATAAGGCATCCCTGTCCTAAGGGAACATTACCAAAGTTTTCTATTTGATCACTCAAGAGTCAGGAAATACTTGGATTAGGCCTATGCACAATAGTAATCCCACCCTTTTGGGCAGATCATGTGTTGCATTCTTGAAGCCTCTTTCCCACAGGTCTCCTGTCATGCTCCAGCAAAGAGGGGAGGCTACCAGCCCCTGGACTCCTGCAGGTGACAGCAAGTGAGAGACAGCTGAAGCAGGATGAGCAGCTGGAGGGCTGGTGCTGAACCTGAGGGAGCTGTGAGAGCAGAGAGTTTGGCCTCGCAGAGGCTAGGCCATGCTGCCTGCAGTGAATTGTTCACTGAGGGCTTCTAGATGTAGGTTCTCATTTTCTGGGGACCCAGCCTGAGACCCTGGGGTCTCATCTGGGACTGAGGTTGGCAGGAGCTCTGCTATGAACATCTGCAATGCTGGCTAATGACAAGCAAGAGGGAAAATCAAGACCTAGGCATCTCAATGACAGGATTTGAAATTAATGCTTACCACGGATCTTGTAGACGCACTGTTGACCATATGGCTGTGTCTATACTGTCAAAGGCCCTGAGGCTGCCTTCAAGACTAGATTCAATTTTGTAAGTTTGCAAGCGTGGCCAGGGGGTCAGGCAGTGCACATGCTGAAGCCAGATGTAGCCTGACGGACCATGCAGGCACTGTTTGAAACAGTCATGGAGCCTCAGAGGACACCACGGCTTTAGCTGCTTAGTAAACTGCACCCATGATTGTATAGACAGGGTTTATGCTTTCAGTTCAACATTTGGAGAATGAAGAAAATACCAACTGGCCTCCTGGGGCTGTAGCAAAAATAGTTGAATTAATCTTTATGAGACACTTTGATACTATTGTCATAAGTGCTATAGAAAAGCCCATGAGAAAACAAAATAATGTTGTTTTCAGAGGAGGATTTGAATAGTACGCAGTCAGTAAGGCTTGAGGTCACAAGCTGAACAATGAAGAGAAAACAAAATCTTGAATAGCTGTTCCTGTAACGAACAGTATCCCTCCTGAGCACAGAGTGAGGCAGCCATCCCATGGAAAAAAGCCTTGTCCTCATGCCACAGAAGGCTGTGTCATGAATAAAGCAAACACACGAGGGAGCCCTCCTAAAGGTGCACAGGTAACTGATCTGGACTATGTAGCTTCCACTTCCATAGTTTTGCAACCTTGATTTCACAGGTTTTGGCCCATCCACGGCTCCCCCCAGACATGTGCATGTATACATTCCTCACACATCAAAGGTCAACGGCAATGTGGTTACTAGGCAAATTTTCCCCATTAAAACGTTACCAAAGGCAGATGTTTTGGGGCCTACAGGATTTACAGATTTGCTCTCCAAAGAGCATATTAGGGAAGATGACTGTTCTCCTGTTGGGTCGTAGGCTGTGTTTTTGAAAGCCTCAGTGCCCACCCCAGATTAAAGCAGCATGTTGCTGGAATACAGGGCCTCCAATGAAGATGCCTTTCAACAACGCGAAACCACTAATGAGAAAACATAGACAGAAGGAGAGCCAGCCCCTGATGGCAGCATTTCTCAGCTTTGAGTAGCTTCCAGGGCCATCGATGGCAATGGCCTGATGGAGCAGCGGGTCAGAGGAAAACGAAATCTCTTGGTGGCTCTGACATTTGTCTGCATTTGGGAAACAAAAGGAAAGAAGGAAAGAGAGCAAGTAAGAGAGAGAAAGTGAGGGAGAGATCCTAGTTGGCCACATACCATATGTGCAGATAGTGTATTGCAGTTTTCTAGGCTAGGGAGACCTCGTCTTCCAAGTGTTCCAGTAATTAACCTTACTTTCTTGGCTGGTGTTAATTTGTTCCAAGTATTTGGGCTTTAGATCTAACCATGGGAATCTCATTCCCTGCAGAAGCCTTGCCAACTATTACTAGACATTTTACCACACACATTCAGGCCAAAAAAAGCAAGGCTAATTACACCGATTTTTGCAGAGTGAAGTGTATTTGTTATAAGTTCAACGTCTCCTAATAAAGGAGAGGAGTGGGAGAAAGTAAGGCACCATCTTTTAATGTTTGCCAATGGGAGGAGGAGGCAGGGAGGAATGTGGATCTGCCTTTTGCTGTGCGGTACCTGCAACTCAAATCCCCAGTGATGCTTTAGGAGCCAAGGTGTGACGATCCGCACTGTGAAACCAGAGAGGAAGAGTGCTACCAGGATTTTCAGCTGTAAATAGCCTAGTTCAATTATTTGATACCAATGGGAGTTCTCTAAGTAAAAATTTAAATAGGGGAATTATTCAAACCAGATGTTGATTTCCCAGTACTTTCTTGTTTCTCCCCTTTTTGTGCTGTATGTGCTACCTGTTAAAGATAGAGCGTGTATGGGAGGAAAAACGTGTGTTTGAGAGTGTGTGTAGGGGCTCTCTCTGACAGCATGACCAGCAACAAAGTCATACATGACAACACCTACAGCAGAAGAATTAGGTTATGAAAAGCCCTACGAATTTTCAAGTCCAAGTGCCTGCTGTTTTCTGACTCATTCCACACTGAAGGGGTTTGAAAAGGGACAGCAAGGTAAAAAGGACTGGAGGGGCAGTCCTAATGCCAGAGTGTTGACATTTGGGATCTCTTATCAGGTTAAGACCTTAATTTCATTGAAAGATTTTTTTTCTGCTTGTTATTAATTTTCTAGCTTTTGAAATTAACAATAAAATGTAATAATACCTAGCACTAACATAAACCCTTTTATCCCTAGACCTCAAAGCAGTTCATAATGGTGAGTCAGTACTATTATCCACACTTTAAGCCCATCTACAAATAAGTTTCTTCAGGGTCTATCTTTAAATCTGACTTTGTAATCCTTTGCTTAGTGCATTTGAATTTATTTATTTTTTAAGCGGGTAAACGTAAGCTGCTCAGACAAGCTTCTTTGTAACTTCTCTGGGACTGAGGTTGTTGAGTCTCAAATGGAACCAGGCACCTTTAGTGTCTGGGAAGGCTAGAAAGCAGTTAGAATACTGAAGGAAGCATTCACCTTTTTTCTACAACAAACCCAAGTTTTCTGACTTGTGCAGTGAAGTGGATGAAATGCTTGCTTTGTGAAACAGTTCAAGATTCGGGAATTTGGTCCTGCTCCAAATCTGATCAACCCTCCCCAGATTAAGATCTCTATGACACAAAATTCTACAGAAAAATATACCTGGGATTCATTGAAATATTTAAGATTGATTTTGTATTTCTAATTTTTTAACTGTTTTCTTATACTAAATATAGAATGACTTAAAAAAAAAATAGCAATACTTTGTATCAAAAAGAAAAGGGCGATTTCTCTGTTCCAGAATATTAAAATATTTTGTGTTTTTTACTGGCATGGTTGAAATTCCTTCCCTTCCTCCAGGTTTCTTCTTCACATAACAACAGCAGTATCGTTTTTATCTTGATGGAAGGGCATATTCTTGCAGAGTGCAATTCCCTCAGCTTTCTCTGACCAGCATCAGTTGCCAACTTTGCTCTTCTGTGATTTATATTAGAAGAAAGGCTGAGGTTACCCCCCTATAATCCTCATTCTCTTCACATTGAATTGTTCCCCAGAAGAAGGTCAGACACAAGACTGCTGTAAATTAGCACAGCTCCATTGGAAATAGTGTCACACCAGCTGAGGGTTTGGCTCAAAGCTGCAGTTAGAGGAGTGTATTTTTGCCTCCATAAAGTCTGAGACTGGCCCAGCCAATCTGATGAGGCAAGGTCTAAGAGGGGATTCAGAATCAATTGTTTTTCTTCTTGGTAATCTTTTAAAATCAAGCATGTTCTGATCTTCACAGCTTATTTGGAGCCCACAGTGAATCGAGGATGATCCAGTGGTGGAGGAGGTGTCGGGCAAGTGGTCACACCATCCTGCCTGTGCCAGGCCTCAGCACAAGACTGCCCACAGGTGATCAGCTCGACCCCAGCTCCCACACAGCCCTGTGTGCCCTGACCAGCCCTCTGTGCTCTCAGAAGGAGACACCTGTGGGCCCACATGGAACAGCCTCTGCCCTCTCTCTGTGCTCTCCTACTTACTGGTAGTAAACCACGTGTTTAAGCCCTGAATTCCATTGGTAAGTGTCTACTGCTTCCACATATCTGACTGTATCCTCACTTGCATGTTCTTTGCCTGAGGAGTTTCCAGGCTCTCAGCTGACACCTGGCCGCACAAACAGCTGATTTAGTGTTGTCCCACTGGAAGGGGCAAGAGATACTCTTATGAAAGAATTGGAGGAAAGTGGTAAACCTCTTGGATCGTTTATATTGCCCGGAGAATTTCTTCAACAGTGCATCCACAGAATGATATTCCACAGTTCTTCCTCTTTGCCTCTTCCCTCCATTCCAAAATTTTCATGCCTTCAGGTAACTAACTGTTTATCTGTATGAAATTTAACAAAGAGGCAGAAATGTTCAATATTTTTCCCCAAACCACAAGCTGGCTGTGAATGGCAGGCCAAAAAAGTCCTCTCCTGAAACAGGGGCTGGAAAAACTTCCTGGATTACATTCACATTAGATATTGTATTTTGAGTAATTTTGCTATGCCTGAAAATATCCAGCCTCTTTTGAACCTTGTCATATAAACAGGGGCACATGTTGATGGCAGAAATGCCCCCTTTTGTACAAAGCATTGCATAGAAACATCCCCCATAAAATATGTGTCTCCAAACGATAATGTCTGGGAAAGGCAAAACCCCAGAGCCTGGTGGGATGCTCGGGCGAGCAGCTGCTCACTGCTCTGGTGTCCCACCTTGGCAAAAGAAGGCCAGAAGTTTATACTGGGGAGAAACAGAAATCCTGTGCACACACAGCGGAGGAATGGTTATAATGAGACAGCCTGGGATGACTGCACAAGTTTTTGGCTTCCCTTAGGACCATCAAATGGTAAGTGCAAGCCTCTGGGGCCTTGTACAGCTGAGCCGAGATGAGAGGAATTTTTCAACACCCAAAGCTGGATCAAACCCTTCTTCCTGTCTCTAGTTCATAAAGCTTTTTAACTTTTGAAGGGGAGAAAAAGTGATCCCAGATGTACAGCCCTAATTACATACTTAGATGAAATTGGATTAAGGTGGCTGCTGCCTGTCCTTTTCCTCTGAAGATGTCTGGGACTAGTGAGGGACTCTGGGTTGCTGATGCTGGGGCACAGACAAGGGGGATCTGATCCAGCACTGTACTCCACCACAATGCTCCCCTCTGACTCAGGACATGGCTTCTGATTATTGGGGACATTATCTTGACCATAGAGTGGATTCGCAAATTTTTTTTAAATTTTGCCCTTCTGCCCAATAAAGCTATGTATGGGCATGGAGGGAGGATCTGCAAGAATCTTCACCCCACCAAAAAAAAGAAAAAAGTAACAGTAACCAGGGCACAGTATGTACCACTGCTTTTAAAGCGCTTAACACATGTCTAGTTATTTTCATTTCCACTAAATCAGGCCAACGTTGTGTATCTCTATTGTGCCTGCCTCGCACCCATGTGCAACACATTCCAGTCAGTGTACGTGAAAGGCATGGGAACTGTCTTTCCTTGCTGTAAGCTGAATGGCAAGTCACTGTTGAGCTGCTCAGTGGAAGCCCACGGCTCCCTGGGGGACTGCGAGGTTGCCGACAGCAGGAGGACATGTAGCCAGCCACATGGATCCGATATGGGTCTGATGAACAGGCAGTGTTGGGGTCTCCCTGCCCACTCACAACCAGATGGTATTAGCAGGGCACAAATCAGTCTGCTCTGTGCTCCCTGTCTGAGCAGGATTTTCTCAAAATGAATATTTATGGTGTTTTCATATTTCAGATAAACCCCTCGAGTCTCATTACGTTGTTTGAATCCAAATGAGGCTGATGGCTGCGGCACAGTGCCCTACCACAAAAACCAACTCTTGCAAATCTGACCCAGCGTATAGAGGTTAAAAGCTAAACCAGTAGCGCAGAGGCTTGAATGATCCTGTGGTCAGTGCCAGACCAGCAGGTTGATGGGCCCCCTATAGAAACATGGGCTGAGGTAGGTGACCTCAAGGTCAGTTGTCACTTGTTAGTTCCTTGAACATAGAAATAACTTCTCCTCTCACCTCCTAGTCACTTGTTTGAATATATATTTACGTATTCTATATCAAAGAAAGGTAAGACTTTGGCTCAGAGAAGCTGTTGGTAGAATTGGATGTGTTGTGGTCACAATATTCTTCACTGTCTGTTTTGAAGCTGTTTTAAGCACATAACTGTAAAAAAAACCTCATTGGAGAAAATTGTTAAAGCAGAGAAAAAGACAGAGGGGTGAATAGCTTTATTGAAACGCAATTTAAAGTTCACAGAATTAGGGTTTGAAATGATTTTTTTTGAGTGGGTAGAGATCTAGTCTTGCCACCTGCACAAGTTCATGGAACTTGTAACCTGCAAACAGCTCCAAGTGAGATAAATGCAAGTCTTTGAAGGTTGCAGTGCCATCAAACTCATCCCGGTTGCAGCTGTGACTTCAAATAACCTTTTGTGACAGGAACAATAATTCCCTTCTGGACAAGTATTCTGTTGTATTGAAACTATTTGGCTAGCATAATAGGGGACAAAAGATAGTCCTGAGAGCTTGAAGACATGTAGCTGGTGGCCACAGAATAGTGAAAGAAATTCAAGAGGTTCTGAGTTACCAGAATTAAACTAAAATAATGCTGGAAGGGACCTTTGGAAATCATTTAGGACAGTGTTTTAAGCTTAGGATCAGGCAAACAACTGGTTATCTGAAAGGCATTACAAAGCGTTTCATAAAACTATTGGGGGAAATAAACCTTCCTCCTTCCTGATATTCTCTGGCATCTGAGAAAGCAAGAAAATGCATTGGGCAGCATTACACTAAGCATACTCTTAAAGGTCAGTCTAATTTGTATTTGGTTGGAAATGGGAACCACTGTGGCTCATGAACTTTTTTCTGGAAGTTTCATTGAGCTAAAAGCCACCAATCCAGCACCGCCTTTTGCCAAACTTTAACACCAGCCCACCCAGTCATTTCCTTTTGACCTTCCCAAGTAACTGTTGTAACTCCCCTCTGTAAACCCTCTCTGGATTCAGCTGCCTGTGAACCAAGGAGCAGAGCCCTGCTCTGATGTGACACAGCTTCATAACCTTGATCCAGGTTGCCGAAGAAGAGCTGTGAAAAAGTCTGTAGAGCCACAGGAAACATAAAATTACTGTCAGAGAAAGCACTGTTGAGATGGGTTTATGTGTCGCTCAAGGATTCATAGGGAAAGCACTACCATGAAACATAGGAAACTGTAAAGCACAAAAATACAATCCCCAAACGAACAAAACAGCAAAGAAAGCTAAACCCTGGGGAGGCTTGTGAGGAATTGCAGTGTCCCTGTGTGGAGAAATTGTTGTTGCTGTCAGTGGAGCCAGAGGAAGATGACAACAGAGCAAGGAAGGGAGTTAGTTCCCAGTAGCTTCAGAGGCCAACCCAGCCTCTCCTGACTGGTGCCTGCCTGGTCAGACAGGACTCTGGGTGCCCTATCAGGGTGATGGGCACACTGTTTTTTACCCTAGTGTATTATCAAACTCCAGCTATCTATTCTGTGAGCCAATAAATGATTGTGTCACACCCCTAAGCTGTGCATATTCTACTGTGTCCAGAAAGTTGACCTCAAGGAAGTGCTGTCATGAGGTGTCTCTATTTGATAGTGGGAGAAGAGGAAGCGACAGGTCTGATGGGCTGAGCTCTCAGTGGGCATGAAAATTCAGCATCAGCCCCAGCACCCGGAGTGTGAGCTTTGGGAAGTGGGAAATGTGGTGCCAGTGCTCTGCTCTCCATATGGCTTCCAGCCTCTGTGAGCAGAACACAGGATAACTGTGAACACCCAGTGGATTTGTCAGAACTTCCCCACCTCAGAGGGGTGCATTGTGAAAATTAATCAGTTTGTGTTTGACTTTTTGACTTGGCACTCCCTCAATAACTTCTTCACACACAAAGCCACAATAAACTAATTAGGCCTATTTCTTTGACAGGCTGTTAAAGAAGAAAGAGAAGAAGGATGTGTCTAAACTGCTTGAAAGACAATATTGGATATATATGCCAACAAAAGGCATCAGTAGCTCTTTAAATTCCTTCATTCTGAAGCTGTGATGAACAGAAATAGCAAATGAATGGCTTCCAGAAATGATGGGATATAGTTCTTGTTGCTGTTTGGCTTGTGTTTCTCTTTAAGGGATAAGGAGAACTAGAAGAGAGGGAGAACTATGAAAGAATTAGTTTCAAAGAAAGGAAGTATGTTAAACATATTTTGAAATAACTTATTCAATTTGAAAAATAGGGTAATACAGGCTATGCTCACAGCTCAATTTATGTATATAAATATATATACACGTATATTGTGCAGAGCACAAAATATTTCCATCTGGAGCACTGAGTATTGTCTTGCACAAAAGGCTTCTACTCGAGTCATTAATAGTATATTTTATTAAAGGAAAATTGGCTTCAAAGATGGTTGGGAATTGTGGGAATAAAATTGGGATGAAAGCAATTATCCCCCTACCCTGTCTCTTCCCTTGTATTCATTTTTCTGTTCCAGACACAGACGACAACAGCAGCTCCTCTGTCTTCTGTTTCTTCCATGTTTGATCTTCTGCCTGCGCTTTCTTC
>WAAG01086363.1:1845-16557 GCA_013390105.1 Tichodroma muraria | reverse complement strand
ATCGGTTTTGGTCGGTGCAAGCAAATAACAAGGCTATAAGTAAGCCTTTTGACTATTTGTTTTTTTTAGTGATAGTGAAAACAGTCAAATGCCTTCTGTGTGTCTGGTGTTAAAATACAAATGCTTAGAAAGCCGAGAAACTGCAGAACTGAGATTTCATGAAGCAGTGTTGTATGAACATTGAGGATAATAGCTGAGATGAGCTATTCACCTAATTACAGAATTAATCACATAAAACTCATGGATCATTTAGGCAGGCATTAGTCCAAATAATTCACGCATTTAGCTTTCTTCTATGGTCTGAAATCTCAGACTATGCTGTCCCTGTATTAATTGCTTCCACTTTATTTTGCCAATCTTTTCAGGCAGGTAGGTCTGTAAAGTTGAAAATATGTAAAAAATTACTTTAATGAACACTGCTCTTTTTTATTCTTATCGTAAAAAAAATACTACCCCTCAAAAAAAAAATATATATATTGAGAGGAAGATTTGAAGGCATAAATTCATGAGTTTTCACAAACTGTATTTTACTTGCATACATGTAGTATCACAGTTTGACTAGAACTCCTTAAAGGACTTACGTCTTCAGCTAGTGAAGGACAGGACATTCGGGTGCTTTTAAGATCTTTTGGAGCTAATACAAAAAGAGACCAACCAGCATATCCAGAGTGTATGCACAGATGAGATTCAGCCTGCTTATGCTGGCTTGGTTGGAGCTAATTTTCTTGATTTGTACGCTCTTTTATGCCCATGTTGTCCCCTCTTCACCTGCAGATTCCGTGCGGATTCAGCTGGAAGCAGGTGCCGTAGCCCTTGGTTGCTTTTATGCCAGTCCTCTCTCGTCTGGAGTCAGTAACATGATCAAGTTGCTACAGCCAACTATGACAGGTACTCCTGAAAAAGATGGATGTAAGACATTGCTTCCTGTATTTGTTCTCTGAACACACCGCAAGCATTCTTAGGAAATGTATGAAGCAAAACAAAGGCTAAATTCTTAATATGTGTTGCCTTTGTCATAAGAGAAAGTACAACAAAGAAAACAGAGAAAAGAAATGACAACAAATACAAACATTTGTGCTGTCTAGAACAGCAAATATAGCAATTAGGTTGCATTCACACTATTCAAGTTAGAGATGAGTGCTCTGCCCATGAGTCCTGGCTCTGTACGTGTGACTCAGATGTGTTCCTACAGCTCAGAATGATGTTCTGAAGAGTGATTCAAATATTCACTGCCTTTCTGACTTGATAGTTTAGGCACCCTGGTCTTCTTTTCCTCAGGATTTGTGTTAGCCCATCTGAAAACCCATGGTTTGGCCTGTAATTTTCCCTTGGTAAAGAAAATACTAACCTTCCCCAAAAAAATTAAAAAAAAAAAATGTGGGTAGCTCAGACCTGTGGCTTCCTTCCCAAGCATGTTAGGTGCATGAAAGCTGCATACAGTGACACTGGGCTTTTTATGGATGGTCCTGGGTGTCTTGCCTGGACTGTGAGCCAGACTTGAGTTTCTAAGCTCTGTTTGGATGCTCTAACCCCTGTTTACTTTATTGTCACTGTTCTGTTTTACAGAACCTGTGGTCAGCTTTAATGCTTTTCTGTTTGGATATCTGGAGTGAGAGAGTTTGACTGCCTTCCTCCTAGGCTGCTTCTTTCTTTCCATAATGTTCTTGCATAGGCAGGGGGACCAAGAATTGAGTCATGTTTCACTGCTGTCCTGTCTTGTCTGCCTTTCCAGATGATCACGTGATGCCTCTGGACCCAAGATGGAATATGCAGTTTTTGGAGATTATTAGAAATTCGATGAACTTTGATACAGAAATGGAGCACACAGACCAGCTTCTTATGCTTTTGAAGTCTGCAGCAAATCGGTGGGTTACAAAAAAAAACCTTGTGAAGAGTGCCCAATGCCTGTAATCAGTGCTGAGATTTCTGCCAAGTGTGTTTTTAGGTTTTGATAGGTTTGATCTAAAATATCAGGCAGAGGTTTTTGTACAGGTATTTAAAGTCTTTGCTTCTGTTTTCTGTAGATGCATACTAAACACAATCACTTAATATAGGAACAGAGCTCCCAGCATTTCATACAGGCTGCAATACTTCAAGGACAAATCAGAATCGTGGGATAAAGCATTAAAGAGGCAGAAGCAGCAGTGTGAGATCTCTGACAAAACTTAAATAGTTGTCCTGCTTTTGGATTTGGACTGGTTTTTCTAATAACATTAAAAAGTAAACAGATTTTGAGGTTAAAGTGTAAAGAAGCAGCTGCTCATGTATCCTACAGGCCATGGTGTTGCATCTGTTTAGTAGGTCACTGGTTTTTCCTTCCTGGTGAAAGTCAGGAATCTGCTCCGTGTGAAGCTTGCTTTTGCAGAAACCATATTCAAGCAATTAGTTGTGTTGCACCTCGTACTTCTTCCATAATACACTGAATACATTATGTCACTTTGTAGTTCAAACGCTGTGTTGTAGTTCACCAGTCTCATAAGACCAAGGTTTAAAACAGTACTGGATTGATAACAACTTTATTTTTACTTCAGGGCAGTGTTATTTCTGGACCGAGAAAAAAGAAGTTACATTGAGAAGAGTTTGATTGCCAGCAAGAAACCAAGAAACAGTGTCTTAAGAATGTCTCTAGATTTCCACAAAAGTGGGTTGATTTTTGCTGTTCCTTTTGGTTCTGTAGTCAATTTGAAATATGGTTCATTTGTGTTGTTATGAAATGTGTACTTCAAACATGGTGTGCAAAGAAAGAATATGTGAATGTAAGGCAGTCAAATGAGGACTAGTGTGGAATCTAACACATTATTCTTAAATTAGATATATCTTAGACTACACTGTTTATGTCCTGCCTCTATGAAGTAATCAGTGAATATGTTTTTTCTCTTGATTAGCCAAACTTTAGGGTAACAGTGGAGAGAAACTGGAATAGTGTTCTGTCATTAGCTTATAAGAATAACCAGATTCTTCAGATGTATTTTTGTTTTATGTAAGTAGGAAGTTTTATTTCTAAAACAAAGGGTAAAATTTAGTGATGAGGTTAGTGTGCTGCATAGAAGCAATTGGTTAAGGAATCCCTCATTATGGGTTTTTCTAAAATATGTATAAAATGCTTAGAGGTAATAGAGAATTGTGAAAATAATGAAGGACTACTTTTATTGCTTCATTTCTTGGATCTTTCCAGGTTCTGTTTTTTCTCTCGGTCATAGAGAGGTTCTAGTGATCAGAAGTTGACCTGTATGTGTCATGTGATGTGGCTGGAATATTCAATCTGCCTTTCTTTTCCTCTTCCCCAAACCTCAGATCCAGGAAGTTACAACTGTCTTCCTCATGGAATCGTGGTCAACCTTGCTGCTTTCTTTGAACTTTGGGATGCATTTGTACTTCACTGGGTGAAATCTACTCAGGTGGCCTTAAGTGATGATGACACGCATGATGTGAGTAGACTTTCCACAGTACATTTGTGGGAGTTAAGTGAAATGAGATTGTGTGCAGAACACTATTTTTAGTTTCTGGGACCGTGAAATAAACCGCAGTGCTTCTGTTTGTATTCAGAATATGCCTAACAGTAAGCAAATGACCACATTTGTTTCAGTGGCTGTATTTGTGCCTCCTTTTACCTGCTTAGGATGGCATGAAGTGTGCTGTAGGAGTGCCTGTTTCTCTCCACTGATCCATTTCTGTCTCTGATAAGAATGTCTGAACCTGCACAGGTGACATTCAGGCAACAGAGGTGGTTCACTTCTCCCTCTCCCTTTTCAGGCCATGAATATAATTTTGCTGAAATCTTGACATTGTAGACTTGGTGCGGGGATTGGTTGGTTTTGGCTGCTGCAGTTCCACCTGCTGGTGCGGTACTTTTAGAGAACCTGTAGTGGAGTCCTGGTTGTGTAGCACTAAACACAAAACATCGTGGGACTCTGAAATTAATACCAGTGGTGGTGTTTTTGTTTTTTCTCCTGCTTGAAGTAGGAAGTTTTGTGTAACCTGTGGCGGTGGTTACACTGTCCCCTCCTTGGCTTGTTCCTAGGTTTTGTACTGCTCCCTGTGGCGGGACCGGTTCTGGGCCCTCTCTGACACTGTCACAGTGGATTCGCCAGGGCTGTCACTCCTGGCTCTGCACTGGCACTGGGTTATGAAACACCTAGTTGACAGAATTCCTCAAATGCTTATTGGATCAGACCAGAACAAGTGAGTGGCTTTGTTTGGTGGCTTTTGGGTTGTTTCTGTTAAATGGCTGTATAAATTACTCTTCTTCAGCGTTATAGCTATTTAGTAGTGTTTAGATTAGTGCCCCAAGTCGTGTTCCATTAGTGATGCAAATAATGCATTGAGTAGCTGTTCATTTTAAAATCTGTGTTTCCTAGTATTGTGCTTCTGCTTACTCAGATGATCATCTAGAATTTTTATCCCTTTAGTGAAAGGATGAAAGGAAGATTTCCTTGTGCATCCTTTTGCCTTGTTTCTCAGACTTCTGTTAACTGTGGGCTTTTTTCTCCCATCTGTTCCTCCCTTTTTTTATTTTTCCCTCTACAAGGAGTTCCAGGGAAATTCAATCTGTTTCACAGCAGATTCAGAACTGCTTGGTCAATCCTGCTGGTAATTCAGCCAATATGAAGATACTACAGAAGTCTCTAGGAAGACCCCTTCCTTTTAAGGTATCAATACTCTATTTGCAAAGGATTTGTATTTCCAGCAATGTTCAGATAGGCTTTAATATATTTACAGTGCTTGCTTTCCAGGACAGCAAAACCACAATTATTTTGTTTGTTAAACTGATTAAAAAGAAAATTTCAGCACATGTTAATGTACGTATCTTTTGAGAAATCTATCAGTTACCCAGATATAGCATTTCTACTGTTAATTATGTGATGTATAGAAAATAGTTACTTAATACAAAGGGGTGCCTGAGCATAAATTTTACTCCTTGCTGTTTTGGAGACTTATGAATATCAATATGCCACTTGCTTATTCAGTGAACATATGTGTATTTAGAACAGCCTGTGCACTTCCTTTTGTCCAGCATAGGGTGAGGTTGCCTTATGACTTCCCAAAACAAGGCCTCTTAACTTTGACAGCTTTGGAGTTTGCTCTTAATGTATTTCAGAATTTGCTGTAATTCAGTTAAAAAAAAAAAAATCAGTAAATTTTCTAAAGAATACAAGTCCCTGTTTAAAAGGAGTGCACAGGTAGTCATGTACAGTCGTGTTGGTGACTAGTACCTAAACCCAGGTATTTTTATGACCTTATCTTTCAAGGATACTCAGCTGTCGAAAAATGCACATAGTTACTTCATGAGACTGAAGAACATTCAGTGCTTACTAAGAATTTGGAGAGATACAAATGTATTTAGGCATCCAAATGTATCTGAGGTATCTAAGCATCCAAATGTATTTAAATTGTAGGTGTAAACTGCAGTTTCTTGTAAGTGACAATTGCTCCTAGTATTTTTTTATTGTTTTGTGTATTTATTGCCCTTGATTTAGGTAAGTTGCCAAGCTGCAGTACTGTTTGTTTACACAATCTATGTAGTTTCTTCATGAAGGGAAAAAAACCCTAGCTTGACAAGGAGGAATTGTAGCCACCTGTTTCAATTTCTGTTTCTGTATTGAGTCAGGGCTACTAAAGGATTATTTTTAAGCTGTTGTTGCAGACTGGTTATAAATACTTGTACTTTAGTTGTGTGCATGTGAATTTGAAATCTTAGTTTTGTCTGCAGTCACAAATCTTGTTTGTGGTTTTGTTAGTGCTGCTGAAACAAATTGTCCTTTTCGTGTTTGCAGGATAAACTGGGCATGGAATGTTTTTCTCAGTTAAAAGCTCTCAGCAAACCACTGAACATCTTGGAGCTAAGATTGGCCTGTGGAGAAAGTAGATGGCAGGAAAAAATGTGCTGTGTGAAAGTTGCTGCCACAGGAGTGAAGATGAAGAAAGCATTGCTGCAAGCTGATGGCCTGATAATAAGAGCCAATCATTTAGAAGATGTTAGTCTGGGTAGGTTACACTTGTGAAGAGCCCAGCAGGATGATTTCTGCAGTCTCCATTCTTTCGTACACAGATGGAAAGGATGTTAAAAGTTCACTGACAAGAAACATGGTACATGCATTTATGTGCCTCTTGTGTTCTCTCAAACAGGTGAGCTACAGGTATTTTTGAAAGCTGTACATTCACAGCTGAAAGCAGAAGGAGTCATGTATAGTTATTCAGAAGAAAGGCTTCCTGAAAACACCATCTCCAACCAGTTAGACCCTGCCCTGCTAAATCAGCTCTGCAGTCAGGTTCAGCTGTGGCCTGCAATGGAATACATAGGGGTGCTCTGGCAGTACAAACTAACAGCAGATTACGTGGCCAAGGCTTGTCCAAGAAGGTAAGAAGTTTGTAGAAAGTACTTTTATATTCCTTCCATGATACTCCAAATCCCTAGCTGGAAGCTGTAACTTGGTTGCTTTACATCTGCATGTAAATCTGTGTGTATGTATTTGTGATTTATATGCACCTGTCTGTATGTGCATATATATCTCTGCAGCACACAAATATATGTGCATTAGGAATCAACAGAAGATGTTTATACTGTATTGCTGGGGGCTGCTGCAGAAAAACTGAACTAGACCTGGAGACAAAGGAATTAGACTAGCATGCATGCTTCCTTTTGTGTAAACTATGCACACATGGTATCATTGTTTAAATTAACATTATTAATTTAATAAGTGTTAGTGTTGTTTTAAGGGGCCAAGTGTATTTATTTTTAGTCTGGTTTATCATTCCTTAAAAGAAAGCTATTCATTCATGGTTTTCAGTGAAAGTAATTTTTTGTGTGATGAGACCCTTAGAATCACTGGTTCACTCTTGAATTCAGCAGAGTTCTGACTTTTCTCAAAAACTATTAAGCTAGAAAACAGTTTGTCCCCAAATATTTTGTGTGTTTTGCTCAACTTGGAGCTTATAGCTACAGGAGATTACACTTTTTCCCCCTTTGTCTTGTGTTTAGATTTTGTTAACTTTGAAGGACTCAAGTGTTTTATTTGAGTGCTTGTTTGTTCCCAACATTTGAAATGCTGTCATTTTAACCTTTTGGTGACTTTACTTGGCATTCNGACACCAGCTGCTTCTCACCAGCTCTCTGGACTGTGGCACTTGTTACACCTTAATGAAGTAAGAACAAGTTTTATTTTAATTTAATAAAATCAGATCTTTAGTTTAATTAATCTTGCTGAAGTCTTCAAAGGTTCTTCAAAATATGTATACCACTAAGATTTTTGACCAGCAGTTTTTCTACTTCTGCCTGAACAAAAACTGTTCCTTTTTCTAACAAGAAAGGTTATTAACTATGAGCCTTGAGGAAGTGTAATTAAAACACAATGTTGAAAGATGAAATAGAACAAAGTCTTAAATAACATAGTTCTGTATGATTTTGTTTGGTAGTGTTATTCCATACACCCATCTGTGACCTAATGGGAAACTGTTTGGATGGCAGGTGCCAGCCTGGTTGTATCTGGGTATTCAAAGTAATTTTCCTCTGTTCCCATGCCTCTAAAATTTTTTAGTTCTGTTGCAAATCAAACAGACTGATAAAGCTACTTGATGTATTTTCTGTAGAATATTTAATAACGCCGCTTAATATTTATGATACAGTGGTTGTTTTTCCACAAAGCACAGTATAACACAAGTTCACCTTAAATGCTTCAGAGCCGAGTATTGGATGGCTTTACCCATTTCATGCTTCTGCACCTTCCTGTATTGTAACAAAAGGTTGCACAGTCATGGACTACAGGCTAAATTCTAACAACTTGCTCTGTACATGCTGCATATTTCACAGACAGGAGACAGTGCTGACCTCAGGAAGTTTACTCTTCATTGAGGAGATGCAAGCAAATGCTATGTGAATTTGAAAGGATCTTGGAGAGAGTCTTGTGCTATCCCTAGTGAAAAACAGAATCATGCTTTCTTTATACATGTGTGTGCTTAATTTTCTTTTGCTCTCTGTACTTTATTCTCACCTCTAGGTTTTTGTTTCTCCTTAGATATCCCCTGAAGAAATGTCTCTTCTGTCATCTCAGCTAGTTAATGCTGTGTTAGCATCCTTTTGGAGCAGTACTTTCACCATGGACCCAGACTACTGGGTGACCTGGAGGCCACTGCCTGCAACAGAGGAGAACAGCTTCGTTAAATCCAGTGTGAACCGTTCTATGAAGGTTTGTCTCTTCTGACCTAATCAAACTGTAAGCTGAATGCTCTTGTTGACTAATTTTTCTAAGTTTTCTAAAGCAATATTGTAAGTTTTAGCTTAGTCAGTGCAAATTGTATCTGAACAATCTAACTCTTAATCTCTTAATTTAGGGCCCAGGCATTTTGACCCGAGCTGTTTTCTCAAAGTGCTTCTTTGAAATTCTAACTAGCAGCAGCAAGACAAACCAGTGGGATGTGAGTGGGCTTCCTGTCTTGTCATCATCCCATGTAACACTGGGAGAATGGATGGAGAGAGCACAGCAGCTTCACAAAGTCAGCACAGCGCTGTGGACCAACCTGGCTGTCTCTTCAACAGCAGATTTTAGGTATTAAGACCTCTCTTCCACATATATGTTATTTAAATCAGACATGTTACAGAAGGTTGCTTACTGTGTGTAAACGTTTCCTCATTCCTTTTTCTCCAGACACACGGATGCTAGACTGCAAGGAATAATGCTAAGCAGACAGCTCTCTGCCTTGGTAGATCTGATTCCAGTGAATCTTCAAGAAGAATTTTTGGAGTGCTGTGAGAAGCTCTGCTTGAAGGATCCCGTTGAATATGAGTACCTTCTCAAGATACTGGAAAGCATCACTGATCGGGAATTACTTCCTAAAGAATTCCTGTTTCTTCTGCTCACTTGCTTGCATCAGTTTTATGGGGAAGGGCTTCAGGAGTTACCAGAGACAGCTTGGAGAGGAAGCCTCTGGGTGGGCATTGGCTTGGTGCAGATCCAGATGTGGCTTCCGCAGACCAGGTTTGATCCAGCTGTTAAAAGAGAATACAAGCTCAAGTACTCAAAAGAAGAGGTGAGTATAGGGCCAAGTTGGCTTTTACCTTTTTTATGTGTAATCAGTGCAGAGGAGTTTGACTTGGTCATGATTTTTAAACTGTACAGTTAGAACTCCTTTTAATGTCCAAGAAGTTGATGTACATCCTTGCTTACTAAAATCAGATCCACTGTGAATGGTTTATTCTTTCCTTTTTAGTTATACCAGCTGGAGTGTGAATGGAAAACACATGATTTTTCATCCCAGCTGCATACAGGAAAAAGTATTGAAGATGAAACTGTCAGCAACTATATTCATCCCCATATCAGGTAACACCCAGGCACTGAACCCATCTCTTTTAGAGTGGACACATCATCTTTGTGTGCTCAGGCTCCATAGCTCTTCTGTGGAGCTTTGCAACTTTTCTCTCTTTTTGTATAAACTAGACTTGCTGGTTTTAAAGTATCAATTTACATAATGAGGTGGTAGAGTAGAAGAAGCTGTGATCTTTACTTGCAGTAAGGAATTGTCTGTGCACTTCGTACTGCTGTAAATAGAACCATTAAAGCAGTGGCCATCATATATTGATAAAGTTGGAACCACGCCTGGGAGTAAAAACAATGCCATACATTTAAATTACATTACTTTTCTTAAAATGTGACAGTATTATCAATCAGTTGGAATGAGATGGATTATCTATCACTGTAGTTTCTCAAGGCCGTTATACGTGCCAGTGCTGTTTTGCAAAGTTCTTCAGCTGATCTTAAAGATGATGTGGGGAGAAATCTTCATATGTGTATTTTAGCAGTAGCCTTTGCCTAGATTGCTGTGGATGAATTAAATTTCTTACCACATAGAGTATACTGTTGACTGTATAGAATCTGTATACTGTTTAGAATCTGTAGCCTCTGTTATTTTGTTTTGGGCTTTTTGTAGTTCTTCTTTATAAGAGGAACTTGAGGAGGAAGTTTTAAGAAAAGAGGGCTTTCTCTTTTCTGCAGCCTTCCAGGTGTGTTCCATGTACATGGAGATGAAAACTGTCCATTTTTCATTATTTTCCACTTTTAATAGGAATTTTTGATTTCATTATTATACACATAGAGGATCTGGCAGTTCCATGCTACTGCTTAAAGAGAATGATAATCATTGAAAGCAGGTTCTGAATGGCTGAGTTCTACCAATTACTTGTGGAAATATCTTTTTTCTTAATGTTCACAGAGCTGTCAGGTAGCAAGAAAAAAGTACTTGAAGTTTGTTGAAGTGGCAGGGAGAGAATAAATTTACACCTGTGGGCTATAAGGCTGTCTCTTGTTTTTTCCTTATTTGATGTTTCACACAAACTAGCAGAGTATTTTCTGATTCATCTTCTCCTTTATCTAACTGCTGTATTAGTTAATTACATTTCATCTAATTTAAACAAATTTGTATGAAACCTATTTCCATGTCTGAACTGGTCAATGTTATTTCTTCATAGGCTGTTGCATGAAAAAATGCAAAGGTTGAAGGAGCAAATAAGCAGTCTTTCTAGAAGGAAGGCCTTCAGGCCTCCAGCTCCACTGTATGATTGCTTATACCAGGAGGCTCACCAGTACATCAACAGCATAGCAGAGATTTCCTCAGTCCAAGACCTTCTAGCCCGGCTTCTGCAGTTCCTCCGTGGGGAGAGACCTAAATCACTGCAGGCTATACAGAACCTGTTAAATGAAGAGGCATCGTGGCAGCAGTCTCACCATCAGTTTAGAAAACGCCTGTCAGAGGAGTATGCTGTGTTCCCTGATGCCATCATTCCCCTGCAAGCTGCCATCCTGCAGCTGCAGCACGGCATGCGATTAGTGGCTTCTGAAGCGTACGCAGTGCTGCAGAGCTCTGTGTGCCCAGCTGATCTCGCCAACCTCCTCACTTCTTTGCTGGCATTTCCTTCTGTTGACCGTGCCTTTCCCACTTACTTTGCTCGGGCAGAAGTTTTATGCTCAGTGAATTCAGTTGGGGTACTTAACAGACTTAAAAAGTTCTCTCTGAAGCACTCTGAAGGAGGATCTGAGGGAGCTGAGCAGCCTTCCCCAACTCTGGAACAGCTCCTGGTGAATGCTTTGTTGCATCTTCGATGTCACGTACTATCCAGAGGAGAAATAGACCAGAAATCTCTGCAGCTCTTCAGACATCTGTGTCGGGTAAGCTCTGGATGCCCGTAACTGGATGTCTTGCACTGAACTTGATCCCTGTGGAAGACATGGGTCTGTTAAAACAGCTCTAGAGGAGGGCCACAGAAATCATCAGGGGGCTGGAGCACCCCTCTTTGTGAAGAAAGGCTGACAGAGTTGGGGTTGTTCAGCTGGGGGAAGAGATGTCTCTGAGGAGACCTAGTTGTGGCTTTTCAGTATATAAGAGGGTTTTATAAAAAGGAGGGAAGGAGACTTTTACCAAGGCTTGTAGCAAAAGATATAACAGTTTTAAACAGAAAGAGGGTAAGTCTAGATCAGGTATGAAAATAATTGTTTAAAAATGTGTATGGTGAGACACAAGAACAGGTTGTCCAGAGAAGTTGTGGATGCTGCAACCCTGGAAGTGTTTGAGACTAATTTGATGGGGCTTTGAGCTACCTGGTTTAGTGGAAGATGTCCCTGCCCACGGCAGAGGGGTTGGATTAGATGGTCTTTAGAGGTCCTTATCTTGATAATTATTAGCATGATGTTCTTTAAAATCTTCTAATTTTTTCCCAATTAATTGTGAAAGGTAATCTAATATACTGGATTAACTTGTTTGAATTTATCAAGGCATGAAATGATAGCCTGTAGCAATTAGCAAAGATTTTATTTTATTTTTCTGTAAGAAAACCCCCCAAACAACAAAGCCCAAAAGCGAACACACACAAAAGAAATCATCACAATGCAAGCTTTGTAGAGAGTTTCTTTATAAAATGTTTAAGAAAGGAGACTAGAACTTGATCAAGTACTCTGTTGCATGTTGTCGTTGCATCTTCCTTATTAGCTTGTTAAAAGGGCAATTTATGAATGTTAGGTGGCTTTGATTTCTACTGTTGTAGACCACAGAGGAGGGAAGAGCCAAGCAAAATAGATGCTGTCCCATTGATGGAATAGGAGATGCTTTTAAATGTTCACCTGTGTAGAAGCATCTTGCTTTGTGTTTCCTTAGGCGATTGTAAATGAATGGGATGAACAGGAACGCCGTGCCCAAGAGCAGGAGGCAATGGAACGCAGCCTGTACAGATACAGAAGCAAAAGTCACGGGAAAGGACGGAGCGAGGAAGAAGAGGAAGAAGAAGAATTTAGGAGGAGATTTCCTTGTCATGAAAAGGTAATAGCTGTAACTGTTAAGAAACACGAAAATTACTTCCGAAGTTGCTCCTGAAAATAAATGCTATAAATGACATGAGGAATGAAGCAGTTTTTCCTTCAACCAAAAGCCAAATGGGGGTAGATTTTGATAGGTGTTAAGTTATGTGCTTGTGGGTTTTTTTACCTTCTAGCTGAAAAAAGTTTTAGGTATTAATTTCCAGGCTTGAACTGTACTCTGGGTGAATAGTCCCAAATTATATAACGGAATGATAATATAGTTACTTGTAAAAAGCTGGAATTTTATTTATTTAGTGAGTAAGGTCACGTGAGGTTCTACTACCTGTGGAGAAGGCTGATCTCCTCGATTAAGTAAAGCAGCTGGGACAGAAAGGTTCAGGTCCTCAAGCAACCACACAGTGTTGAGGTGGTTTATCAGCAGACACAGCTGCAGCTGCTTTGTCTGCAGAGGGGTTTAGTTGGCAGCAGCTCCGGGATCACTGTACTGCACTCTTGCCTACTGTAGTTATGCCCTGAAATGTTCTGTACACCTGTGTTCAGTTTCAGACTGGCAGTCCATCTGTATGGTACCAGCTGCAAATCATTAGGATGTTGTTGCAATGCCAAAAAAAGCTAAAGAGGAGATATGGAGAGGAGACAGTAAAGGAAGAAATTAAAATTTACTTTTGATTATCATGCAATTTGCAGGACTTTGAAGATATCACAGCTCAGCCAAGCTTAGAAGAAAAAATGGAAACTGAAGATCCAGTGGAAGACCAACTGGAAGTTGACAGAGCCCTTTTGTCCAAGAGCTCTATGCAAACACTAATGAAGGTTCATCAGCAGTTGTGCTTAAGCTTTGCACATTCCCTGTGGTATCAACAGAGTCTGCCTTCTCATCAAGCCAAACATTATTTCAGTACATTTATTTCCTGCTATCAGACTGGTGCATGCCTGGTGTCACAATTCTATCCTTTAATTGGTAAGGCTGATAGCAGTATTTCAGATATGCAGGTTTAGATTTGTAATGATTTGTTTCAAAATAATTGCATTACAGGACACGAAACATACCTGTTATGGGGAAGATGCACAAAACTGAAAATGCTTTTTCCAGAGAATTTGCCCCATGTTCTGAATTGTCTTGTGGAATGCTTTGATTTTTATTCTTCTATCCTTTTTTTTTAAATTCCATTTGGTAATATAGAAGACCAGCACATTTAAATGCATTTAAAAATGTATTGAATACTGAGTGGAATTTTGATCACATGGATCTGCATAGTCCTGTGGAAGATAATAAAGCACTTGAAGAAATTTGCCAGGAGTAAATTTTGCAATGAAGTTCATTAAAGAATTGGGTTAAATTTAGCTTATGTATATAAAGTAAAAAGGAAAAAGGTATCGTGGGGTTTTTTCCCACCATGAATTTTGGAAAACTTGATGTGTAAATTGTTTTAACAATGTGTGAAAACTCAGAATCATCACTTGTTAAAGCACAGCTATATATTTCAATTCTGATCTAATAAATGCATGTGTGCCATTAAGATGAAGCAGATAAAAGCTGTTGTTTCTACAGTACCTTATTTTTGTGTCTGCACCTGAGCCGTAATGTATGTGGGAGTTGTTTTTGTGTGTTGGATTGCTTTTCCAGAGAGCCTTGTTTTATGGTAGTATCTCCTTGATGTAAATTTATATACAGAGGAACTGTGTTCTTCTGACAGGATTACAGCCCTCCTTTACAATGTACATTGTACTTTCATAGAAATATATGATAAAGTAGAGAATATGAAGTCTAAGTATGTCTCATGTTCCATACTCCATCTCATTGTTCCAGTGGTATAGTCTTATATCCTTGTAAAAGATAACATGTTAAGGCTTGGGATACAGGGGGAAAAAAAAACAAACAACTTTATCTATTAAGCTGAAAAAATAACTAATAGTCTGTGTGATGTCTTCCTTACTTGCTTCCTAGGTGCTGAAATGAATGACAGTCTTCTGGGAAGCCAGCTTCTGCTGAGCACTCTTCTTCACAATACCGTTTTTGAGGAAGTAACTTCAGATCTTGTGCTGCAGCAGGATGGCCCATATGACTTCTATCAGCATCCCAATATTCAGCAAGTCCGACAGTGCCAGCCTGTACTTGACAATTTTGCTAAAGAAATAAATGGGCTACTGCAGGAGTGGCCAGAGCATCCTGTACTTGTGCAGGTAAAAATCCCTCAACAAATATTTGGGGGAAACTGGAGCATTTTAGGATTGCATTTATGTGTGAATATACACATTGAGATGCTTGCCTTGATGTTGTCTGTATTACTTAACGCAGATGTTTTGAAGTCATACCTGTTTATTCATAGAGGTATAGGTATTATTGTATGTATTATAACTGTTCTATTTTAGTTATGAAATGTTAAATGGGATACCGCCAAGTCTGAACTTG
>WAAG01086357.1:14020-26822 GCA_013390105.1 Tichodroma muraria | reverse complement strand
CTCTTTTGATCCAGAGTACCTGGTCTGAAGAAATTTCCATTACAACACACGTATATGCTGCAGTCAACTGCTCATGCCATTTCAAAACAGAGTTCATACATAATAGCAGTGCAAGAGTAAGATGATAACAGATATAAAACCTCTAGAAAGTCTAGAGTAGCCATTAAAATTCCCAATAGTCAAACATTTGAATGTTGCTTTGTTTTTCAAATTATTCCAGGCATAATGTGACCATTTGTTTACCTATCCTTTTATAGCGAAGTTCTTAACTACATCCTTTTGGTTTATCTCTTTGTTAGCAAAAATTTTAAAATTTGCTGCAGAAAGAAGACTATAATTGATCCAAGCACACTGATTCANGTCGGTGACTGGATTAGCAATGTTTGAGGGAGATCATAGGGTGCTGCTGGAAGCAGTGCTCGGGTTCAGTAGGTGGCAGTCTGCAATTGGATTAGCTCAATCTGCTGCACAGGGTTACATTGTTATTCTTCCAGCAGTACTTAAAACAAAAATCCTGGACATTTTTACCATTAAAGATCCTGTGGTACTTTCCACCACAGGAAAGACGTTAATCACGTAACATTTTAATTTGTTTGGATTTTCTTAGCATAAATGATCTCTGGACTGTAATTAAGATTTCTTACTTGCTAGCTAAAAGATTTTGTTGTATTGCTACAAGTTGATGGACAGCCACCACTGTGTTGCATATAATTACAATAACTTTGTAGATTTGTACATTCACACACCCCACCTTGACAATGAAATCTGCTCCAAGAGGCCCCTGGATCTTTATGATTTCCCTGTCTGTAGTCTTCTGAAATTCAACAGTTGTATTTTCAATGACAAATGTTCCAGGAGCATTGAAACTGTGTTCTCCCTTTTCTCCTTGTAGAGTTTTTGACTCTATAACTAAAGAAGAAACATGCAATTAGTAAACTTAAACAGATTTTTGTTTTCAAGAAAGTCAGAAAGTAATGTTTACAACTTTGCCTTCCAAGTACCAGCTGCATATGTGCAGTAAAAACACACCTCAGAGAATCTGTGAGAGTACTAACTGCTTCAGATTATAGGCTGATAGATAATTGCAAGACAAGTCAACACAAGAATATCTGTCTGAACACACTATTCTTTCATACCAGAAGCACTTCTGAGACAGTTTTTCCTACACCAAGTGTTCTGTAACACTTGATATAAGCAATAGCTTGAGCAGGAAAAGCTGAAAGATACTCAAAACTGATAGAATCAATGGAGAGAAAAATACCTCATATTTCCATGCCACTCAAAAGCCAAGCAGTCTGAGCAATCAGTCTCCAGAGAAGCCTGGACAGTGCCAAACGTACCTGACTCTCACCTCAATGCCTGTATCACTGCACCAAGATCATTAAAAAGATCAGCTTTGAGTATTTCCCCTGTGAGGAAAAAAATCAGGGCCAGGAGGTGGGCAGCTGCAGCACCACCGGGGGAGGGATGGCCCTTTCCCAGAGCAGGTGGTGATGAAAACCCTTTCTGAATTGTTCTCTACTCCTTGGAAACAGATTAAACTAACAGCCCACAACCTCCAGAAGACAGATGAAGCATTTTAAGATTAAATCACTTCCAGCAAGCTGACTGAACTGTAAGTGGACAGAGCTAAAGGAAGGTATTCATAATGAAGGTAGAGTTTTGGACTCTGTGTAATACAGCATAGAGGCACAGCAAGATGCATGGCTTGAAATACACTGGTCTGGTTACAATCTACCAGAGCACGGCATGAGAAAAGCATGAATCTCAGATGAGCTCAGGGCAAGCTAAAAGGAATCTTTTGATGAGCTATAAATACCCTCTTTCTCCCACTACCTTGCCTTTTTTGGTACTTTAAACAAAGTTACCTAAGCCAGGCTAGACCATTTAGGTTAAAACCATCTGGTTTTACCTGCACTGAAAACATTCTATGAGTGCTGCAATCCATCATTAACTGTTTTCTTCCTTCACATTTTTTAAACAAACATGCATTCTGAAGCCCCCCCAGCAAAGAGAATAAAGAAATTATATAATTAATTAAATTCCTTGAAAACATACCACCATTATCCCAAGCCTCTAAGCATTAGGTTCCACTGTGCTCATAGGTATAACAAAGATCACATACATGGCTGGAAGGAAGTTTCAGGAAGGATTTGTTTCTAGGAAATGACTTTATGTTAATCACAGGGTATGAATCTAGTGGTGAATAAATTGTACTTTGTCAAAGAGAAAACGTAAATCTCTGGGAAACAATGTGCCCCACTGTCCAACACATTTCAATTAGGAAAAAACAGATATAAACTAATCCCAGAAAAAACAAATATTTAGATGATTACTACATATTTCTGTTTGTCACTTTTATGGAAGTGTCCCTTCCTGATTGCATTTCAAAATAACCCTTTAAAATATATGGAACTCAGAGTTCTTGGATTAAGTTTCTGCAAACCTTGATCCCAAACTTACTGCTTAAATCACAAACTTACTGCGTGATCACAATCACTGTTTATAAGTAAATAATAATGCATGGTGCCTGTTATTGTCTCATTTTTTTTAAACAATTGTAAAATCAAATCTCAAGTACTTCCAACTCCAAATAAATTTAGTAAGACCCAGGAGTACAGGACACCTTTGAAACTAGCGTTTTAGATTACAAGACAAGGCATACAGCTGGTGCAAAAAGATGACAAAAATGTTTATTTCGTGACCTCAGCTGCATTTCTGGACAGACTCTTTACTAATTTTCTTAATAAAAAATATTTCTGATGTTTTTCTAAGCAAAAACCAAGAATATTGTTCAGCAGCTGACAAGACAGTAACTCCCTGAGAGCTGACATAAGTTTACATTAGAGCTACACTAGATGTGGAAGTAAATCATGTGTTTATTTGCAAGGTCCAGCTATGGAGCCATGGCCTGTATCTCTGGAGGTCACACCACTGAGGCTCAGAACAGCTGCTCAGATTTCCCCTGTGTCACACAGGGAGATGAGGAGCTATTCCACAGCACAGTGGATAACCTCTGATGCACTACATTCCTGCTCAGTTGCATCTAGTGCTTGTCATCACAGGCTTCTAAAACAGAGCAACACCAAGCATTTGGTGTATTTAACACATACATAGCAGAATGATTCTTATTGGGGAGCAATTCCTCCTTCAAAGACTGTTCATTTACTGATTTCAGAGAAGTAACTGAGAACAAAGGTTTGATCAACTGGTTTCATGACAAGGTTAAGAAAAGAATTCACCAAGTATTTATTTGTTCTGCAGAGTCCTGTTACACTAAAGACCTGGGAAGTTTGACTTCAGGAGTAAGCTTCCCCATCCAAAATCAATTCCTTGAGACTCCAGATGCGCAGAGTCACAGGGACAGGGAATTCTCTTGAGTGGTCACCTGTTTCTGTGCCTAACAGGACAAGCACCAGCGCCAAAGACCTGTCAAAATAACTGTCTGTGTTTGGTTACTTTCCCTCCCTTGACAGAAATGGCAAATGCCTTGCCCAGCTGAGGACAGAAGCCCCAAGGCTGAAGCCTCCCATTCCCTTGGTGGCAGGGAGAAGCAGGGAAGTGTGGCACAGGAAACCCACTGCAGGTACCTCCCTGTGTAGAGAGATGCATGGAAGAGTTCCCAGGGAAACAGCTCCTGCTCCCAGTGCAACAAAGCAAGTATGGTGCTGCCCAAAAGCTGTTTCTTTTCTGTGATTGATCTGTAGGTAGCACAATACAAAACATTCTTCTCAAAATGCAAGGAACAAGCAACACCGTGCTCCTCTGAGCATCTATCACAGACATAGCAGTGTACAAACCCACAGCTAAATGCTGTCACCTGATGCAAATCACTGTGAACAGAGAAAAAAATGACAAAAAGAAAAACACTTCAGTTCCTTTCAGTAATGTTTAACCTCCCTAAGTTCACGAACTCAGTTATCTAGCATTAGCCACTTGTGAAAATATTAGCTTCTGGTTTTCCTGTTTCTTCTGCTGGAGGATTAATTTCAGGGAAATTTCAGTCTTTCTTTTGATTCGAATGCTCTTAAAACAACTACTAGAAAAGCCATAATACCATTCAAAACAAAACCAACACAATGAAACATTTTATTCAGGCCCATTTTTGTGCTAATTACTTGGTTATTTTCCACCAAAACTTTCACCAAACCCAAGCAAGCAGAAGCATAGGGGGACCATATTTGTTAAAAACCCAAAGTAGCATCCTGGCCCTCTGATGAATCTGCTGCCTGTCTTAAGTGCCAGAGACACAAACAAAGTCCTTATTCTAACCAGCTACAAAGCAATTCAGTCCTTACGTAAACACTAACTGCTGGTTGCAAAACAATGCTCAGAGCATTTGTTTCAAATCTGTTATGTGCTACATCTCCAACCACATTTCCATTTTTGATTAGTCCAGCAGCTGTGCTTTCCTGGAACAAGACCAGATCATAAACCCAGGATGAAGCACCACTGAATACAAGATAAAGGGAAAAGTGCCAGACACTCCATAGTGCTCTTCAAGTTTTTGCTATTGCTGCTGACTCTACTTGAAGGACCAATATATCCTGGCAACAGGAGGCAGTATAAAATTTTAACAATAAGTATTCCCTGCTTCACCTGTTAAATTCAACTCCTTGCAAGCCAGGAAAAACATCTCTGACAAATGGAACCTGTAATAATAGATGATTATTTTTAAAATTCTGCTCTAATTATACCAGCACATCCACACTTAAGTTGATGAAGCCTTAGACAAAGGATCATTTGGTATCTTCTGTTGCGTGACAAACACCCACAAACACGTGCAGTGGAGAAGCACCTCTGGAGCATCAGCTCTTGGAGATGTGGCTATGAAGCCGGAACCTCTCTCCCCACAACAGCTCTCAGTTGTTTTTCACTTCTGCAATTTTAATTTTAGGTAAAAAATGTCTAAATCCTCGCAGATTTGCAAACAGATGTGCTGGTGGAAGTGGTTAAAGGAACATTTCACAATTCCCGTCCAGCTAGAGACCGAACTAACAAAGGTAATGCCAAGCCACAGCTTCTCTACAGAACCACCCTGGGTAGGAAGCCAGGAGCACTCTGTGCTTAGTTACTGACTTGCTGCTGCATTCCTCAGGAGCTTTCCAGAAATCCCCCAAAGAGCCACTCAATCTAGTACTTTTTCCTCATACAAAGCTGAAACAACAACTTCCTTCTGCAGAACTACTTAAGAAAGTCCAAGAGTCCTGACCTGGACTGGTCAGGATCACTTCTTCACACATCCCCTGCAACAGTTTTAAAGGAATATTATTTATTTCAATATAAGTTCAGGTTTGTGCTTTCTTTAATATAAGCAGTGTATCTAGAAGTTATTGTCACTCTGGAGCTGTTCTGAAGAGGGAGTTTTATTTCATTTTTTTTCCTTTGAAAGGATGTGACAATATATTTTTGTAAGCAAACAAACTGATGAGCAATTTTCAAATAAAACACATTTTTTACTTCTTTTTACATATCTCAGACCTGAAGTTCTTTTTATTTCTATGATCCAGATGACATCTGCCCCTTCTACAAATACAAAATTGTTCAAAGTTAAATGAATAGTTTATTTCATTGCTTGGTATATCAGCACCCTTACCACTGAAACCATTAATTCTCTATTCAATAAACTAGGCCTGTGGATAAAGAAATTGCCATAAATATTGCCATCAGCCTTATAAGAAAATATTGGAAAATTGTCTTGCTGAATAACAAACTATTTCTCACTGATGGTATGTAATGACTAAAAGAATTACAAAGAAACAGGACTTCTGTAGTCGTTCACCTACTTCATATGTACCTAGATCACTTGTCAGAGGCTTCAACAGAAATCTCGTGCTGAGCAAGGGTTGTTGATTCCACACATAATCCTCTGGAAGTATATATTTATTTTTTTTGCATGTTGTTTAAGACTGTACTGTATTTGAGATGCCTTATATTGGTTTAAATGGAAGGAATAGAAACCACCACTATAAATTCTATTTCCTTTTACCAAGTGAACTTTCCAGTGTCCTCTAGGACAATCTCCAGTCTGGATATTAAAGATGGGAAGAGGAATGAAGGTATCAAGGTCATGATCTTACCCATATTTTCCAAAGTTTGGATGAGTTCAGATACAAGGTTCTGTTTTTATCTTCTGCCTATGTATAAATACATAAAACAGCTCAGTCATACCAAGGTGTGCTGGTCCTTTCAGGGTAATTCTCACACTGCGACTCCCATGTGGTACAGCAATCACAGTTTCTTCCCCTAGGAAAATTAGACAACTGTTTTAGAGGTTAACTTTCATCAGGGAATTTGTACATCACATAATTAGACTGAAAACAGTCAAATGTGTCTAAAGAAATATTTCACAGCTTTCACAATTCTTCTATTAAAAATAATACATTATTATATTGAGTACAGTGTACTGAGTCTGTTTGCTATGTTATGCAACTATTAAGACCTACAAATGGACTTGTAAATCTTGCTTTCTCTTGGAAAAATATTCACTATTAACAATAACAACTGAAATGTCAGTAGTGTATTAGGAACATATTTACACTCTGCTGTCCTAGTTTTATTTTCTAATCACTGAATTGACATAAGGAATCTGCTAAGTAGTCCTTCCCCCTTACAAAAATCTGCAGCTGTTCAGTCTCATTTTGCCCACACCTCATTTCCTGCTGCAGGTCACAACTTTAATAAGTGGCAGGACTTACAGGAAATAAATCATCTACTTAACACTAACCCTTAACCAATTACAGACCAGTTAAGAGCAAATATATAATAGCTATAAGGTATATGTTATAACGGTGTCTGCATCTAACTTACGATATAAGATCATTTCTTCCAGTAAGAGGCTCAATTTAAAATTAACTATAAACCAAACCAGTCCCCAACAGGACATGTCAATACAAAACAGCTTTTGGCTGCCTGAAAGGCCTCTGCATACATAAATGTGCAACACACTTACTTCAGTGCATTTTACAAAGGCAGAAAGTTATTACTTCTCATTTCAAAGGTAGGAAATCTGTGATTTGCCTGAGCAAACTGAGTTACTAGTCAAATCATCAGACTAGAGACCCTCAAGCCAACAAAAGCAGCACTCTCAGGAAAGGGTATCCCCAGCGATATCCACAAAAAGGAAGAGAGAAGCATCCAAGGAGCTGTCACCTATTTCCATCATGTCCCAAGTGCATATCTTCTGTAAGGCAGGCCCTGCCACATGTGCCCTCTGCAGCTACATCCTGCACAAGATGCTCTGTTTGGTGATGGAATTAATGCACATTCAGTGGCTGATGCAGAGAAAGTTCCTTTTTGCAGATTCAAAAAGTAGTGTGTGTTGAAGGTCAGTGATACACTGGCTCCAGAATTACCCATAAAATATTTAGAGGGAGAATAGCTGAATTTAGTTTTAACTAAAAAATAATTGAAAAATGTTTCTTTCTACTTTAAACTGGACCCTTTTATAGTAGATGCTAAATTATCAGCTTCTGGTTTACATCTCCTCAGCATAAGTATGATTTCCTGCCAAATGTTCAGAATACTTCAAGCAAATACTGCAATTATTTTTTCTGAAATAAACACCTTCTTATGTTACAGGTTTTATATCGTCAGTTTCTAGGAAGGACATTTAAATATAACAATTTATTTTGGATGTAATAAAATATGAGCTTTATTAATTTCATTCTTGTGTATTCCACCAGAGTGAAAAATACTACAGTAAAACAATAATACAACTAAGGAGTCCTGGAAAAAACATTAACTACTGAACCACTTAATATCTTTTTGCATCTTGGTTTTTCATCAGAGGAATTGCTAAAGATAGCAAGGAGGTAGTGGGTGTGGATATCTTTAAAGTAAGGAAATAACTACTGAATTCACATGTGCTCGACAGTATTTGAGAGAAAGCAGGTTTGAGGGGCCGTCTGTCCTTACTTGGTCGGGAATTGAATCCCATCCTGATAACAACCAGCGATCAGTCACAGCACAGAACCTCGGATAAAAGTCAGATTTTGGATAAAAGCAACACGAAGTGCTGCTCTCAAGTGGAACCAAGGGCAGCCCGTGCTCCACGGGCACAGCCCGGGTTTGCAGATGTACACACATGTGCAGGACTGCTCCTCTGGAGAACAACCAGGGTCGTCCTGCTGTGCTTCCTGCACCTCCGCACAGGCACCAGCAGACCCTGCAGATCCCTTTTCAGGATGCCTCACATTCTTTTAGCAGTACTACAGACATTCCACCCTCACCGAAGCACTCTCTGATATGGTCTAAAAGTCTCATGGGGGTGCTAAATTTGGTGTTTCTCTGCGGCAGAGACAATATTACCAGAAAGCGTTTTATTTGCGTTAGAGATGACTAAGCTCACCACCACAGCAGCAGTCAACCTCGGCAGCCCACAGACCTGTCAAGAAGTCTGACAGCAGGGGATTTTTGAAACCTGACTGAGATAATTATGACCTAGGGCAGTCTTTCCTTGAGATGAAGTAAATTATAGGAAAAAATAAATGTGAGATTTTTGGACTTCTGAACAGAGATGAGGGTTTGGAAGAAATGGAACAGAACTGACCATAAGGGACTCCTCCTTCTCCTAGGGACAGCTTTGAAACAATAGTTATGGTTGTCCAGGTCTGGCTCCAAAACTATATATTTCAAAGGTCTCCCGTTCTCAGCTGAATGTAATTCATATTCTTAAAGAAACATAAGGCTCTGTAAACCCATTTAAAGTGGCTATGCTGTACATTTCACATTAAAGTAGGGTCCACACTGCTAAAAGCAGTGAACTCTTAGGAAAACATAAGGGGAAATTGCTACCCTGAAATCCATAATGAGAATTTTCAATTACCTCTTTTTTCCCTTTACAGTATTTCTTTAAAAGTCAGTTGCTGACCTTTGTCTAAAGCTGAAAACAAATTATCCCAAAATCATCTGGAACAGCAGAAACACTTAGACTCTAACATGTGAGCTCAGATTAAGGCTTACCTTAAAAACTGAGAAACAGGTGAGATATTGTCTCTATTCTAACACTGCTTTCAGGATAGGGATTCCCAGCACCACGTGCGTCATCCCCCTCCACTCTCACCCAGAGACTCTCTCAGCAAATGTGTGCACACTACACGCAGCACTTGCTGATTAAGCTCCTGGATTGCTTTTACTTTAGATGGCAAGGTTTGATCCTGTTTCTATGGTGTTAATGTGGATTTAGACTTTGGATCTCAATGAGAGCAAGATCAGACTCCCTGCTATGGTAAGACTGGGAGCTAATCCCCAGGATCAAAATAAAGGAGCCACATTCCTAAACTCAATCCAATTCAGCAGATTTTATTTATTTTTCCATGTGGGCCATGGTGGACCCATTTACTGTTTCACATATGGGCCAGTTGGGATTTTTCCCTCTCTCTCTTCTTAGAGCAGGCCAGAGGGTTTATTTCAGGTCTATAAAAAGTGTTTCTATGTATTTGCTCAGAACTTATTTGCTGGTTCCCTGGTTCTGATGGAAGACCTTTGTGTTCTTAAAGTATAAACAATAATCCAGGGACAACTACAGCACACTGGAACTAAAAATCTCAAAATATTTGGAATCTTAATGCAGTGGCTTCCCTCATCCACCCTGGCATCAGGTGTAATTTCAGAAGGCACTGCTGCTGGGCTTTGTGCTGACCTGCCTAATGAAAGCAAAGCCAAATACATGCACTAGAGAAAACATCAAAGACATATAGTAAACAGCCCCTCAAGAGAATGGATCTTAAGGAAATGCAGAAATAGCCAATGTTCTTACACAGAAATTTCTTCAAGACAAAAGAGACCACGAAAGTACAGAAGGAGGATTCACACTACCTGTAACAGCCCCAAGTAAACCAATCAAAGTAAAAGGATGTCTAGATTGAAACAGTTGGTGCTGAAATCCCATCATCCACACTACAAAATTGCAGGTGTCTTGTTAGGACTAATTCTAGTTTGATCCCATGGACTGGAAATCCTGTAGCTGATGGAGAACATCAGGTGCTTTTCTGGGACACAACTTCTGGTTTAGCTTCATCCAAAAAATTCCAATCTATGCTCTCCAAGACCACTCTCTGATGTGAACTGATGAACAGTATGTTAGGGCCATGACGAAATTTGCTTCAAAAAACATGCTCCTTACCCATACTGAAACACCAGTGCATTGGCATTCTACCCCTCCCCACACAGTTTTCCTGCCAAACCAGTCCCAATTCCCTCTTCTGGCCCCACGCACGGTTGATTTTTCCGCTTCCTCTCCAAGTGTTTTTGACTCCATCTCCCACCCAGATTCCTTATCTAATCTCAGTCTTCTCTTCCTCTTTTCCTTGACTCAGTGTGTCTGTACAGCCAGTCCTACATCCTCCACCCACTTTCTCACATCTGCCTTTCCTTCACTGCATGAACTAACGGCAAATGTTTCTGTTCGGCTCATCTCATCTTTCCTCTCCTCATGTGATCTCATCACTCCCCATCATAAGTCTGAAGCTCAGGAGCTTAGAAGCTCTCCACAAAATCTCTTCTGATTGCCTGAATGCGAGATAGGAGGCATCACAGAGTTCATCCCATGACACCTGCTCCACACTGAAGTAAAGCAGAAAGCAAGAGCAACCTCAAGGAAAAAAAATAATAGCTAATTTCTGGAAGAGCAGCATGTTAATATATTCTGAGGAAGCTGCACACATGCGACCTGTTTGCAGTCAGAACTTGTAACAAGTTAGAGAACACTTAAAAGGATAAGTTTTCAGAAATTTCAGGTATTAAGATCCAAGGAGATTTCACAGAAACTGAAGGGAAACTTTGGGGGGTTTTTGTAAAGGTTGTAGTAAAATATGTGTTGATGCTCACAGACATTGCAAAAGGTTTATCCATGACCAGAAGATCATTGCCTGCCAAATTTCAAATCCCTGATCTGTGATCAAGTCCAACAGTGGAGGATGTTAAGACATACTAAAGAAAAGGTTTCAAGAATGTTTTGACAGTGGGAAACAACATGTTTTTCTCCTCTGTGTCCTTGGAATATGCTGAGCTGTTTTGGCTGAATTTTCTCCAAAACACATAGTACCTGGCATGAGAATTTTCTGACACAACCATCTAATTTTGGCAAATAATCCTTCATATAAAATGAAGTATCAGGCAACCTTGACAATTGGGGTTGTTAGCTTCATGTATATTGATTTCAAAGAGGGAAAAAAATGTGAGTCAGGAAGCTGTCACGAAGTTGAGCTGGCTGACGACAGAGAAGAGGGAGCTGTGCCAAAGGCCTCTGTTTGGATAAATGACCAAAGTGAAATTAGGTTTTTGGTTAAGCCTGCTTGGGGATGATGACATACATCGTGTGAGAAGAAGCGACCAATAGTACATTACACAAGTGCCATAGGAAATAAAGCACATGGCAAAAGAAAATTCAAACAGTTACAAAGCCAATGCCAGTGAAAGCTTTTATGAGAAGCTCTTTAGCAAAACGTTAAGAAGGACAAAACCTGCAAGCATCTTGAAGTTTGGGAATCAAATAAAACCAGACTGGGACAAGTCCATGCCTTCAACTTCACCCCCCATTGAACCAGCATCTTTTCTTCTTTGCCTCAGAACCAGAACACTTTCCTACCATTTCTTGCCAACAATGGTGCAGAAAGGAGATACGAGGGCCCAATCCTACAATTTTTCCATGTGCACAAAGTGCAGTAGAGTTAATGGGAGTTCCATGCATTTGGTACTAGAAACTTCAGGCCCATGATATCTCATTTCCCACTGGGATGGTACATTTTACAACCTATTACACTTTTTGTTTGAATATCGTTAGTCAAACCTTTAATCATTTTACCAGAATGTTAGAATCTGGCTTGCTGACAGAAGTTTAACTTACTTTGTCTTTCAAAGGCAATTAAGTGTTAGTGAAAAAAATAAACTTTTGAAATAACTGTTCATTTCATATTTGCAAAACAGTAAGCTCCCTTTCACTGCTGTTAAACTTCCTGATCAAAGACATTAATTTGATGTAAAAACTTGTAAAAAAGATAATTAAACAAATTTAGTCCTTCATGAGAAATCATTTGCTATCAATGCCTAAATTTCTTTGTTTTAAAATAAAGACTAAAATAACCAAGCATTTTTATTTTCCCTTACGCCTCTTTTTTATACTAAAACTGTTGGCTCTTGCTTTCCTTCCAGTTCTTTAATTTGCTTCATTGAACAGTAAAGTTTACATCCTGCTCAGAGCCTTAAGCTCCCTTTTAAATACATGTCTGTCATGTGTCAATATTTTCTCAACATTAGTTCTGAAAGCTTCCAAATGACTCTTTGGAAGATACTGTGCCTCCCTTCACTGATATTTTACCACAAAAAAAGGATGGGTTTATTTCCACATTTCATTCACACACAGGATGATTATATGGAACTGTACATTGCATAGTGTTGAACAGCTTGACCCAAAAAAAAAATTTTGGCACCATCACAATAACCAAGAAAAACATCAAGTTCTGAATTTAGTAGTGTGTGTACTGTTTTGCTTATGCCAGTGGTAATTCGTTCACATCATCCAGCCTACTGCAGTGCAAGATAAACCCAAAACTTGGCAAAACTGACATCTTTCCACAGAATTGTCTTTCTCGCTCTTTAATTTTAAAGGACTCTTAAAGAGACACTAAATTATGACAGAGGAAACAATGAACCATGGGCATTCTTCATAACCTTCAAGGCAATGGGAGACTTTCCACCAAGTGATGTCAGCTGTAGTCAGCTCTTACCTGAGCCAGAAAACCACAAATGAAATTAATATTTTCTGCTGTCACAAAATGACAGTTTCAAAACCAGATTCCTT
>WAAG01086357.1:0-12545 GCA_013390105.1 Tichodroma muraria | reverse complement strand
TGTGGTATCCCTCACGGAATTTCAATAGGCTAATCTAGCACAGATTTTAGAATAAGTAGCTTTGTAAAACTGCAAACAAGTTAAAAGGTCACTGCGATATACATGCTAATATACAAGCAGAAAACATAGTCAAGGATAAATTACATAGGATCAATTTGCAACCTACTTTTTTCTGGTGAGACATGTGCCTTAGCTTGTCCCCTCACAAGCCTGCACGTTGAGCCATCTCCTGCACAGATTCCACAGTTGTCTTCCTTGGCATTGCTCCCAAGTTGTCGATCACAGCCTACTGCCTGCCAACATCAACACCACAGTCAGAAGGAGGGCAAAGCTGTAGTAGACATGCTCAGGTTTCTGGAATTTTATTTATTATGTTATCCTTTTGATTTTATGAGTTGGCCTCATTCTATCAAAGCATATCTTGACATTTAGGATTTTAAAAACATGCTGTCATTTCCATGATTTTAATGATGAACCACAACAACAGATATATTAAGCTCTCAAGAATAGGAAATACATTAATACGTTTCCCACTACTTATGTGAATGAATACCATTGAGCATTATTCTTTCCAACACAAGGCATAACTATGTTATTTATAATTTGGTTTTCATCACCTGTTTAATTATGTCTGAGAAAAGATAAATGTAATTAAATAATCCAAGTTAAAAATTTAAAGGGCACTCACCCTTCAGCTTCATAGACAGGGAGTTGAGGGCAGTGTTAACATTCTAGTGTCTTGGCCATTCAGAATTCAACTGGCACTTGTTTAGATCTATTTGCCATTTACATCAATGTCAATTAAATACACATTTACTAACCAGATTTTAAAAAATTTGGACGATTCACTTCTCACCTTTTGATTTTTTCTGGTACATGAATATAAGACCCATTCTATAAAATTTTCCAATGATTATTATAAAAACACCCAAACTTAAACACTGCCAAAAATTCAAAAAGCAATTTAAAAAACCCCAAAATACTGTCAACTGAAAACCCTCCAAATTATAATGAAAACATTTTTCCAGGTTTTTCTTTTTCTGCATATCAGTCAACTCCATAAGAAAGATGGGAGTGAGAATGAAAAGACAAAGAATAGCCAAAATTGACTAAAATCTCCTTCCTGGCGAATGGAAGATAAATATTTGGCCTCACCTATCTTACTCTTCACCATTTCATAGAAGAATTTTTCAGGGAATACCAAACGCTGACCATTGTGCTAAAAAGCTGATCTCCACCTTCAAGTTTTCTCAAGTCAGCCTACATGCCTCTTACCTTCACATATCCCTGAGAAGGGCAGCTAATTTGTCATGGGTGCATATATTTAACAAAAATCCAAACTGACAAATGAATAGAAAACCCTCTGGAAACTCACAGTTAAAAGCAGTGCTAGAATTCTGAAACTGGCCAGCACACGCCTCTTCCTATATAAAAATGCTTGGAAGGGGCAGTCTCAGCTGCCAAGATCCACTGCGTCTGTGCTGTGCCAAAACTGACACACGATCCCCTTGGAGAGGTGAGGATGGAGTCCACACGTAAGAGGCAGGGCTGGGTCTTCCAGCCTGAGTTAGCACACACACACAGACACACAAATCACACACAGCCACTGCCAAACACGGAGAAATGCAATCTCAAAGTTTCACATGTCCATGGAAAAGAAAACAAAGCATCCCTACCTCCCCCCTTCTGCCCCTTTCTCTTATTTTCCCAATTCCCTACAGCCTGAATTCCCTTTAGAGGAGGGCATTAATGGGGACAGTTTACAGTACTTCACTTGGGAGACCTACAGTGAAGGCATCTCCTTCTTAAGGACTTCAGATTTACCAGATAAACCTACATTAGCTGCAGGAAATTATTTTATTCCTGCAACTGAAGGGGATCTTAATCCTATATAGCCCAGCAAGGAATTAATTTTTAATAGAAATAAGCCACTTAACACTAACAGTAAATAATTTCAGTTTTAACAAAATCCTAGTTGGAAAAATAAAGCAAATTTACACACATGTGAACTCAGACCATTGCGGAACAGGTGCTTATTTACCACACAGAAGGCATGTGGGAACACTGTACTATAATTTAGGCATGGATTACAGACTAAATATACAGTATAAATGATACAGTACAGTATTTGCACTTGAAGTTATCTTCAGCATTAGCTCTGGGTTCATTATTGATCCAGAAAAATATAAAAAGAAAAAGGTTGTAAACAAATGACTATAAACAAATCTATCTTCACGCTTTAGAAACAATTAACATTGATAAATTAATGAAAATACCATTTAAGAAACAGCAACTAACTGGGCCACTCTGTGAATCAGAAAGCAGATGATATTTCATGGGGTATAATAATACAGTGTCCTTGACACATTTGCCTCAGCACTGACAACTCTTTCAGTTCCCAGCTTCACTACAGACTTTCTTTCCTGACCTTTGAAAACTCCTGTGCTTTTCCATTCCAGTCCATGGAAGGGCTCTAACTGCAGATCCCAAGCTGACAGAGATGCTGCATGAATTAATCTCCTAAAGTTTGTGAAGCACGCAGATGGTGCAGTGATGGAGACCGTACCAGTGGTTGAGAGAGTCTACACTTTTCTTCGGAAGACTTTTAAAGTAGTTACTGCTTTCTACTGATTCTCCTGCTCCTGTTGACATAAAGATACTATAGAGGTAAATTGTATCACTTCAAGTGCAATCTCTCCACAGAAGTCTCTAACACATCTCCATTTCACACTGTAATCTCCCTTTCTAAATATTAAAAAACTGTTTATTCACTCATCAAATGATTTCAAAGGAAAAAATAAGCTGCACATTGTGATACCCTATGTGGAAAAGTGCTATTTTTCTTAGTTTAAGCTCTTGCACATTTGTAGGCTACAGATGCTACAAGTCTTTATTGGGAGGAGGACACTGAGCAAGCAGAGCAAGACCAGCCCCTTAGGGCCCAGCATGACAATAACAAACATCCAGACCGGGCTCTTACACACAGCCCCTGTGAAAACAAACTCCCATTGGGTGTAACAAAAATTACACAACTGTGCAAACACAAGGCATTATTGTGTCCTACACGGAATGCCAGAAAAGATAATCAGCACAGCAGCATACTTTAGAGGACTGTTTTGTATAGTATTATTGCTTATTTTTTAATAATACACAAATGCCACAGAAATAAAACAGGAGTGTTAGCTGCAAGGGACTTGGATGTGGGAAAATGTTTACAGCTCCCCTGACAGCAGAGGTGGTGTGTTCAGCTAGATGCATTCATCCTCTGCAGATTTCCTTCCTAGATTATGTTTACATCAGCTGTTACAAATATGAATATCAAGCAATGATATCTGGGAACACAATTTAGAAAAACAACTCACATTATAATCACAATTTTGACATGAAGTAAGCATAGAATCCCAGATTTTGTTTAACATGAAGCACCCAAAAATTACACAGATTTTTAAGTGACAAGCCCCAAATTTAGAGCTAATTCAAGAAGGAATCTTACTGAGTGAACACTGGGATGGGACATATTTCAAACCTCAGAGTCTAGAGCTAGCCTCTTTTATCTGTTTGTAAACCCTTGATCGGGTATTTCTCAGGGGAGCTGAACAGCCACAGATCTCACCAGAAGAGGAAACTGTAAGGTATAGCCTTGGAAACTGGGTCTCAAAAACATATGGCATTGTGACAACAAATAATAAGAATTTAAGGTTTTCGTATTTTAGCCAATAACTACAGGGGAAAAAAAAATATTTGATGAAACATTTTGAAGAGAGTAAATTTGGTTATTTGCAAATAAAGCTGCAACAAGGACAAGAAAATGATAAATGGCAACAGCCTTCCTCTGCTCACACACCACCTCAACCAGCCAAAGAGACTGATGATTTTCACAATTAAGGCATTTTGTAGGATTAATTTACCCCACAGTGCTTTCTGTTTACAGAGCAAAGGGATCAGCTATAAATATTATAGGCAGACTGGGAAAACATCTGCAGGCTTTTAGGGCATAGTCAAAAATAATATTAGGTGATTTTAACATAGGCTGAATAAATGAAACAAGTGATAACACAAACTGTGTAATGGAAGGATTGGGACCCTGCGAATTTAAGAAATATGTAATCATAAATATCATCAAACCAAAAAATGATACAGGTATTGCAATGACCAGGTTGTAATTGAGCTCCTCAGACAGCAGGGAGAATATTCATTGATATGTAACAAAATAACCAGCAAGTACAAATTTAATATAAAAAGAGTACTGGGGAAATGGGCACTTCATGAGTTTATAAAATTTCCATGATGGTGTATCAAAGAATTTGGATATGGCAGAATTATTTTCAGAAACAGGTCTCCAATTACTATTTTTGGACGGAACCTGAAAACGTTACTTGTCTGTTCTTACAAAGAAAAAAAAAAAATAAATATGAAAACAATTATATAATTTATAGCATTATAGATAGTTTTCTCGCAAGTGGCTGAGATAGAAAGCATCTGGTTAAGCAGTGAACAAAACCACTCATCTGCTCCAACAAAACTTAGCATGGCAGTGCTCTTTTGAAAGTCAATCCTGAAGGGTGTAGATACTTTGTAGCATGCTTAGAATAGTTCGTGTAGGTTCAGAAAGCCAAAAGAAGAGCAAAAGGTCAGGGTATAAAATACAGTAATATAGATGAAAGAGAAGAATAAAATCACTGCTGATATGTTAAAAGTGACTATGGAACATTACAAATATTTTTGCAAGTATGAATCAAAAAATCACTTAGAAGTTCATGTACAGCTGTTTCTTTAGGTCATATGCAATTAGTAGTGTTTCAGACAAGGAATTGGACCTAAAGAAATTAATGTAGCATGTTAATTTTGATTTGTGAAGGTCCAAGAACAATCTATTAAATTCAAGGAGTTTCCTTTGTTAATAATTAATTATGATAAGAAAATGGACAGGACTGCAAGGTAACGGAATTTTAACTAAAATTCCAATATGGTAAAAAAAAAAATCATAGTGAAAAACAAGGCAAATCCCACCAACACCCTCTCTCCTTTCAGAGACTTCTCTTAATAAGTATAAACACAAACATGGACTAGGATTGCCAGTGCAGAGTCCGATACAGGATCAAGTTTTAAAATTTCAGCATTCATTTGTAAGACCATTGCTTTAGCTCTGCTGACCTCTGGCATTACCTCAGCTGGCCACTCAACTCCAGCTGCAGGCACTCCCAAAATAGGCACTTTTTTGTAGAACTCATTCTACAGCAGTGAGCTGTCAGTAATAAAAATATTACCTTTCAATTATTCAAAAAGGTTTCTGGAATGCCAATGACTCAAGATTATATACTTCAAATAAATAAGTTGAAGATACACCTACACTTCATAAAATAAAAATATTTATTTCAGAGGTGAGTGAAACCAGACATCTCTGCATAACAAGCATCATGTAAGAGTTAAGTGTCATTATTACTATCAAAAGCATGAAATCATATATAGCAATATAGATAATTATAAATAATATTTCTTTTTCAAAGTGTGTTTTTCCCCTTTTAGGGTCCTCTGGAGCCAAAGATCCAGGTATAGCCAGAAAAAACAAATATTCTGAGTTCTCCTAATAGAAGTAGCCACCAAAGAATAAATCACTGGTATTTTTATTTGTTACAGATGCATAAATTCTATGAAACATTAAAACTGAAGCTGCACTAGTGCCATCATTTTCCTATCTACTGTGTCTTAGACTAAGCTCTTTAGCAGACATGCCATTTAAATATTCAGCAATGTATTTGTTAAATACTAAATCATTTTCTACTTTGACTGATAAATTTATTATTGATACAGACTCTCATTTATCAGTGATTCCATTAAAATGATTAGGTAATCTTCTGCTTTGCAGTGTTCTATGTTTATTTGAGGGACTGGCAGCTCAGTGTCAGGGAGTAATGTCCTTTATTCCCAATTCAACAATATCTCAATATGACATATTTACCATCCTTCTACAGCTGTCCCCCAAACCCCCCCAGCTGTCAGGAAAACCCAGCTGAAGGCTACTCTGGGTGCATTTCTATTTGTGTGCTTCCATTGGCCTGGCTATTTCAAAGGATGCACAAAATGCGTACTCCAGGAACAACCTGTAAGTGGGATTTCAACACAAACATACAGATGGCATTTAGTGAAATTCAGCTGAAGCAGAAAACCCAGCAAATCATTTATGGGGAAGTGCCCAGTGTGCATAAAATGCCAAAGAAGTACTGTATTTCTGCTGGGCAAGGAACTGCACTGCAGAATGCACAAATTGAGATGATAATTGTACTTCCCACAAGAATGTGATAGAGTTACTGCAAAGGAGATCCTTCCCCTCAAGGCCTGAACAGTCTGTAATTATCTCATTACATGTTGTCCAGTGGTTTTTATTTTAAAATTGGCCAGCAGCAGATCTGCTGGAGCTGTACCTCAGTAAGGGAATCCTGTGCTGGCTGGAGCACCGGTCTGCTGAAGGGTGGCAAAGGCTTTGTGTTCCAGGTGCAAGTGCCTTCCACTGCCCTTAAAATCCATCAAGATTTGCAAAATGTACTGTGAAAGTAAACTATTACACCAAACATATCCAATGAAGTGATCTGACTGCCCAGCCACCAGGACGGCAGTATTTGGACTGCTATAAACCAAATTATTTATTTCAGGCTTACAAGAGATGAGAACTAAGATAAAAATGGAATAAGAACACCTACATACTTCTAAAGGTTATCAGCATTGCCCAAAACACAAGATAACCTCCAAATTACTTCTGACAAAAATGCACTTTCCAAGTTTTGACTTGACTAAGAAAGGACATGTTTTATTTCAGCGCTTACTAGTAAAGGAAGAAAACAGTGAAATACCCTTACATGTTCAAAAAAGACAAATCTCTATTGCAGTTTATTAGAATCACTCAGTAGGGAAAATTAAAATCCTCTGGGTCTTGCTCAGAGAAAAAGGATTTCTAAAAATTTTTTCCAAAAACACAGACACTTACAAAATCCAAAACTCAGAGAAATTAAGGTTGTGTTTCTTTGCACAGTTGCATGTGCTATCACAGTACAGGGATCTCATTGCATCAACGGCAGCTCCTTGCTGCATTTTCCCCTGCTCTACTTGTCTTAGCACAGAATCCAGCACAGGCAGATGTCAGAACTGTCTGTATCCACACAATTAACTAATTTTAAATATGGCTATGGGAATTCGTGGTAATAAAAACATGAATAAAAAAAACTGTCATGTGAAAATCCTGCTCTCCCTTAGTCAATATTTTCCATATTTCTCTCTGCCCTGCTGTAAAACCTTGTTGTCACTCAAAGCCCATCTATTCATGGACTTTTCAATCTCTGCTCACATCCTTCACTTTGTGATAGCTTCAGCTTGCACTTTATTCCTATGCAGATAAAATATGTCCCTGGAGAGAACATAAAGAAAAAACTCCCACTGTCTCTTTCCCATGCTCATCACCCACAAGTAATTGATTCGGACAAGCAGAGGGAGAGATACCAGAACATCCCTCCAATAAAGCAAGTTACTACTTTCTTTTTTTATATTTACTTTTTTAAAAGTAGTGTGGAATCTTAGCTTTCAAGCCCTAGTTTATCCTCACTGAGGATTTATCTCGGTCTGAGTCATGATTTTCTTCTCACATGGTCCTGTCTCACAACTCTTCAGTTATGTCTGAGCTAACAAAGGCCTGATTGTGGCATGAGTTCTCACATCTCTGGAATCAAACCAGCCCAGGACAGTACCCAGACAAGCTGACACAGGCTTCAGCATGTGCTAATTAACAGAATAAAGTCCCTTCAGGGACCTTATGCACGTACTCGGACCAACAGCGAACTTCCCAGCCCATCTCCTCCCTGCACATGAAGCTGCAATCCCAGCTGCCGAGGCGGATGGGCAGCAGCTGTGCTGGGAGGAGGAAAACTTCCTCTGTTAGAGGATTTTCAGTTCCTCACAGGTAAAAAACCAGGCAGTAAAGGCAAAGTGTGTCAAAAGGCAAACCTCAGAACAGAGGTGTAAAATAAGTCAGAATGATGGGCACAAGGAGACGCCCCATGATGTTCGAATTTCCGAGCCATCCATACAGAGGAAAAGAATGTAAAGCAATAAAACAAACCCCAGAAAATAAAAAAATACAGTGCATAAAATTCACTGCATACTAAAGGGCTCCTAAAAAGACTTTCCACATATTTCTGCTGACATTTTATATCTGAAGGCAAGAGGCTAAAGAGCGTTCCACAACTCTGTAAATCCACTTCCATCAAATAAAACAAAGTGTTTCCAAAACCTTTAACTCTTACTGCAGGATCTGTCACATGCTAGAGAAGCTGAGAGATTACAGGACCACCCAGCAGGAGCAAGTACCCTTTCCCACATGGTCTCCATTTAAAAAAACACACATACACACAACCAGAGGATAGGACACAAAATCCCAGTGAGCTTCTTGTTTGTGAGAATGCTTTCAAAAAAGAAATCAATATATGAAATCAAATTACTTTGGTCCTTTTCTGGCTGGGTTCAACCAAATCTGCCATGCTTGGTGAAGTTAACACTGGGGGATTTGAAGGTTACTAAGGCTCTACTTCAAGATGACACCCAAATCATGAGTTTTTCTCATTATAGACACATGATTTAGGTCCTTGTCAGGCTGGGAAATAAAGTCACATTTGCACTCAGCTCATTAAAACAAAACAAAACAAAACTTGTCAGAGAGAATCACTTATGACCAAAGAAGTATAGATAAGAAACTGGAGATCAGAAAAAACCCACTACTCATCTGACAAGAAAGGATAAACTTCCAGAGTAAGAAATCCCTATAGAGAGCATTTTCCATAAGAAACAGTAGGAGAGAGAATAAGATAAGACCTGAAAAGAAACACCAGTTTCTAGCAGCAGTGGGAAACTGCAAAACAAAACAAGTGATCCCAAAAGACCTTGTCAGTATAACCTGTGGTGTCTGAGAGCATCCTGTTGTTGTTATTATTTATTTATAAAAGCCCACCACTGAGTTGCCAACAATGTCATCGCAAGGGAACTGCTACACCAAGGTGGGCAGTGACATTCAAAGGGGAACAAGTGCAGCCCTTGAAGGGTGGCTCCATGATCTGCTGGCCTGGGCAGTGCCAAGAGCTTCCATAGATGAGAAACCAACCCCCTGAGGCTAGGGAGGTGATGCTGAAAAGTCATGTAGGATGTGGCAGCCCCTACTTAGCTCAGCCCCATCCTCCAGTGGGACTTGTGGAGAGCCACCAACATCTCCCAGCTGAGCTGCAGCTGGAGCTCCCCACTCCCAGTTTTATGACCCCTGTCAAACGTGTGCAGCCACATGAAGTTTTTCATATGTAGCTCTGAGAGCCAGAAAGTTTTGTTGGATCTCCCTGAGTAACTGCCAGTCTTTCTGGGCAGGCTCCAGCCTGCCAGTTCTGGTGCAGTAACATGTAGACAGAGTACAGGCATTCACACAGGGGTTCCTTCCTGCTCCAGAATGCACTTTACTCTGTGCATTTGCAAATTAGTGGTACCCAGGAAAGAATGCCAGGTTTAGTATAACAGCTGGCTTCACACAGAGCTACCTCAAAATCAAATCTTTCTATGAATCACTCAAAGGTTAAAAGAAGAAAAAGGCAACATAGATATTTTTTCTAATTTTTAAATATTAAAAAAGATCAAGAGTAAGTATTAATTTTGGAAAAAAAGGTGCTTTTTTAACAGTTATTCAGGAATTAACTACTCAGACTAACATGTATTAGAAACATGTCTGCAGTAACATGGGATGGAAAGGAAACCTTCCTAAGTCTCTGCACACCGAATCTCCTGTGCATCTTGGGCAGTCCTTGGACATTTTTACAGGCAAAAAAATGTATTTGCAGGAACTAAAAGAGAAAGTACACTAAAACAAGCAGTTTGAGAAAGCAACTCTCAGGATGAAAGGAGTCAAGATTCAGAAGAAATTAATAATCTGCTAGAATTTTAAGTTTAAAACACAAACAAAGCTTATAAATAAAAAGAAGTGCAAGAGTCTTCCAAGAGCTTACAGAAACTGTTTTCAATGAAAGCTCTGACAGATACTCACATCCAGCATAAGAGTGCTTTGGTGGTGAGTGACACCTACTCGTCATTGATGACATGTGACAGAAGAGAACTAGCATGGCAGAAGTGGATGGCGCTCCACTTGACATGTGGGATGTGTTCTGATGTCAGCTAAATTTATGCCATATGCTACAAAGCACAGTGTAGTGTCTGCCTTTTTTGGAACACAAACAACTTGCTGACACTAAATGGAAAGTTCACTGCAGGATTTACATCATCCTTGACCTAATTGTGACAGCCTAGGACAGAACTACTCAGGCTGCTCCTTAGGACTCCAGATTTTTTGGGTGATGCATGTATTTGCTGTCCAAACATATTACTCCATATTAGGAAAATTATCACTGTAACCATTTCAGGTGCTGGCACAAGTAACACCCCATTCTGCTAGAAAAAAAACAGGTCTGCACAAATTAAAATCAAAACCCAAGAAGAGGCAGGGCCCCAAAGCAGGCGGAGTAACCGGGTAAATGTTGCCCACATATGTGTCTGACATGCAGATGTTTTTAAATGTCTCCACCCACATCCAGATGGGCACAGCAGGAGCACATTATATGAAAAAATGTTTTGGAAGTTATGCAGAGACTAGAAAAAATATCAGAAGTGTGAAAATCCTGGCATTGAAGTTTTGACCTGTCCCAGTTTAACACAACAGCCCCAGACATTTGGGTTGGTAACAGAAGCAGGGCAGTAGCAAACTAAAACATGATTAAATGGTTTGACTGAGTTAAGCCTCAAGCTACCCCAAAGTATCTTATTAGCTTTCCCAATAAACCTTTCCCTGCTCCACCATCTTTAGATTTCACTTCCTGTAAAGCCTCACACCTCCTACTCAAAGTGCAGCTTTGTCACCTCACAACTTTTTTTGATAGAGCTTATTTAGCTTGATTTTCTTGATAAGGGAAGTGCAAAGAATCAGAACTCACCATCTTTAGTGAGAACAAGAATTCACCATCTCTGTAAATTCATATGCTGCCAAGGTGAGAGCTTGAACAAGAGGCAGAATTAGTGACGCAGCCCTACCTCAGCAGGAACCAGAGCACAGATGAAAGTGAAATCACCTTGGGGAGGAGGGGAAATTGAGTTGACTTTGAGACAATAAATGAGAAAAACCAGCACCAGTCTCATTTATAGCAAGTCTTTGGTGCTCCCAGGCATAAGTGAAGATACCCATATCATATGATGTGCTCATTCAGATGAGTTAGCTGTAAAAACACTTGCCAAGTGATTTGCTGGCTATTTGTAATTTGCCACTTACATGCCAGAACCCACCAGACGGATCTTACAGCAACAATTGTGGAGAATCACCACTGCGCTGTCTCTCTCTTAAGAGCAGCTGACTAAATAATCATGTTTTTCTGGGAAAGATTAGGCATCAATCTGCTTTCTTTTCCTGCTCAAACAGGAGTAGCAAAAAGCTCTGTGTTGTTTTCTGAGGAAGACCCCACCTCCCACAGCCCTTTTCACAAGTAAGAAACCTTTCACTCTACCCCCAAAATAGTCTGGAAAAAGGAAAAGGTTATTTAAATGCATCCTCATTTAATTTAATTGAATTCTACTTCAATTTTTTTTACCTCAATAAAATTATCTAACAATAAATTATCAAATATATACTTTAAAAAGCAAAAATTTTCAATTTGTGCAAAAATACCTCAGGAATCGCGAGTGACTTCAAGAAAATGAAGTGAAAATAGTTAACTCTTTATGAGTTTCAGCAATAAATTTAAAAAAATCAAATAAATTACAGAGCAGGACACATTCTAAACATGTTTGTTCCAGGCTTTTTTCCTGAAGATGTTACCTCACACTGAAAAATATTTTTGTGAAATTGGAAGAAATAATGAAAAAATTAAAATGGGAGACAGAGAAAAGAAATTGATTTTCATCAACTTCCTAATTGCTTCTACAATGATTAATTTCTTCTCCACCACTTCATTTATCCTAAAAATGGATTATTTACATTTCCAAGCATTTTATATCATATGTACACATGAATACTACAAAATGCTAAGAAGAGACCTTGAAAGCAACCCTTTTAAATATACCTCCCAACTGTTCTTCACAAAATTGGGTCCACTCTGGTCAAAGAGAATTTTGTGCCATGTATGAAAGATGGAAGAAGGTGTTTGAAGTCGCTGTGGGAGACAGTGGCATCCCCACAGCACCCTGAGCACGAGCCCTTGAAAAGCCCAGAGCTGCTTTAGATTCATCCTGATACTCAGGCTGCAACGGGCACAGACAGCGAAGTAAATGCACCTCCTAGAAAAGGCTGAGCAATCCTCCTGGGTGAAAGCCTTTCCATCAGGATAGGAACCATCACTGAGAACATGGCACAAAAATATATTATTTGCCAAGTGCTCCCAGAGTTTCTAGAGGTATATCCTATTTCAAATAGAGGGTAACAAACACTGCTGGATCCCATAAGGAGGTACCATTCTCTGTGAGGAACTCTTCTGTTTCAGAGGCAG